>JAODAL010062491.1:0-19728 GCA_025379985.1 Phyllomedusa bahiana | reverse complement strand
TAGCTTTTTTATTTGTTATGGTGGAAGGAATCTCCTTAGAATTAGTCACATTTGGTGAATGCCCCTGGAGTATCCCTGGTGTATGTATCCAACATACTGTACACCAAATGTGTAATGTGATCATAGCTGAAGATATTGACCTGATGGCATCACTGTTTAGTGGGAAACCTGGCAACTATTCTATGACATCACAACATTCTGTGACATCACAACCATATAGCTATACATAAAGACGGCCCCACTACTGGGGAAGCTCATTTCTACATGAAGAGGCTGGAAGCACCTGAACAGGCTGATCCATGTGTCCACAACTCGGAAAGGAGTCTACCAGGTACCTAGTGATTCTCTTCAACTTCTGAAAACAATGCACCTAAAAAAGTACAGCACCGTTTGGCACCTGTAGAGAATTTGCTTAGTTCTCCGGGAAGTTTTTCTTCTTTCTTAGAGATGGAAAATTAGATTCTAATTAGTAAATATTTGCATTTCCCGTAAAATAACCATTGTGGAGAATCATGTATTGTCAGTATTGTCAGTATTGTGACTTATTGCTATTACCATTGTTCATGGGCGTAACCATAGCAGCCATAGTGGGTACTATGGGGCCCACAGGTTGAGGGGGCCCACTGAGGAGCTAAAACATTGTTCCTTTTTGTAGTCATTGGAGTTTTCTTGTATATAGCACTACAATTTGAGTACCCTGATATGTGGCGGTATTATTTATACCTTTAATTATTGCTACTTATGCTGCTGTTTATTGTCATTAGGTAGTGAGGCCTCACCTCATTTTGCTATGGGGCTCAGTGAATTCCGGTTATGCCTCTGCTATTGTTACAGATTGTGCTTGACAAAGGGTTATGCTGAAATATCGCACTTACAGCATTTGTGAAAACCCAATCAGGTTTGCCTAATTTTGATTAGATTTCCCATTATTGAAGAGGTTTTTTTGATGATGATGTCTCTCATCACAATTTTTGTGAATAAATTATCTCCTATTTGCAACATATATTGTATGGTGTGCTGTGGACTCTATCATTGGCTATCTGCTTGTATATATGTATACTGTATAATAGATGTGAAGAGTAGTACAATGTCTCTGTAGGGTTCACGTCTCTGACACTGGACCTTTCCAATCTATTGTTTGTACCCTTCCATCATCTCCAAATGTGACTTTCATGTCTGCAGAATCTGGGATTCTTTATAACTGACTCCATTGTTGATTCAGTGGATCCCCGGATTCCTCAGCATCTACTAATACAGAATCTTGTCTTGTAGCCACGTCGTGTGCTGGACCTTCACCTCTCCTGTTGTATATAAAGCTTGCAAACGTTTGTTTGACGTTAGGAGGAGAACCTCACCAGGTATGTATGGGAAATGCTCCACCAGTATTCTTAGTGATAAGAGCAGGTGATATGGGAGTAGATATAGGATTCATCAGCAAGACCTCTTAGATATGAGACACTATGACCTCATCAGACTCTTCTGTCTGATTCCATCCTATGATTATCACTGGGATCAATGAGAATGGGAACATTGGGAGTCTTGGTACTAAACAGCCTGATCTTCTGTATCCAGTCATCGCTATTCTTCATGTCTTACCTAAAATTATCATAGATTAGACCTAGTACGTGCGGAATTAGTTCTCTATATAGAAGATTATGCGGGGGTTGGATGGGTGTCTCCATTAGTGATTAGATTAATGGGGAGATTTATGACCTTGGGAGGTGAAGACTGGAGACGTCTATCTGATGTAATTACTAGGTCCAGTAATCACCTCATATACTGTCCATCTTTTGTTGTACTGGTTGTGATAACACTACTTTTCCATCATTCATGTCTTCTAATAGAGATTCTTTGATTTTAGTTTCCCTAAGCTTTATGCAAGATACCACAAGTATTGAAGCCTGAGGAGGTATGTATGATACATGCATTACAATTTCTTACATATGTAATATTTTGAGCGACAAGAACCATATGCTGCAGATCACTTCTCCTGCAGAGACATTGTATTGGACATAAATACTGGTGGTGTTCAGACCTGGTGGTCACAGATTTTCAAATTAAGCTAATTGGAAATAGAGATCAGCCAATGCAAACACAGTTTATTACAGTGTAAAACAGTAATGGGCAGGTGGTGGGGTTGGGGTTTTGTAACCAGAGGGGAGTAAATGTTTTCTTTCTTCTGATTGGGCAGAGCTTCATGTCGTACTTCATAAGAAGGAGACACAGCCAAGTCATACATCATCATCAGATCTCAAGACACAACCAAGACAAAGACCATCGCAAGACAAAGACCATCGCAAGAACAGGCAAAGACCAAGACCACCTGACCACGGACACAAGCTAAGACAAAAAAACATGCGAAGAACAAGGCAAAGACCAAGACACCATGACCACGACACAGCTAAGACAAGAACCATCGCAAGAACAAGGCAAAGACCAAGACACCATGACCACGACACAAGCTTAAGATCAAAAATCCATCGCAAAGAACAGGCAAAGACCAAGACACCATGGACCACGAAACAGCTAAGGACAAAAACCATCAACTAAAGAACAGGCAAAGACCAAGGACACAAGACCACGAAACAGCTAAGACTAAAAACCATCACAAGAACAAGGCTATAGTACCAAGGACAACCATGACCACGACACAGCTAAGACAAAAACTCATAGCAAGAACAAGCAAAGGGACCAAGACACCATGACCATGGTCACAGCAGACAATAACCATCGCTAGAACAAAGCCAAAACAAGTATCAGTCTCAAAAAAAAACAATAGGACCATCGCAAAATCAAGACACATCCAAGATAAAGACAATTACAAGACCAAGACTACCATGACCAGAAGCCACAGCCACGACTAAAACATTGCATGACCAAGGACAAAGACAATCACAAGACTACAGAGATAGATTAGGCTTAAGATTAGGATTCTTTTAGGTTGTAAGCTCCTAGAAACAGGGTTTTTGCTAAGACCTTGCAGCTGTAGGATTTGTTGATACAGCTGTTGGTCATTAAAAGGGTTTGGTCAATACTCATTGGTCAGGACATCTCTTTGAAGGGTTTATCACTGCAGTGTTGGAAGGTGGATCCCTCTAGGCACAATAGACTTGTTGGGGAGTTTGTACGGTGCTGGGGACGGGCAGTATTGGTAATCTCGAAGCACTTGGTCATAAATAAAGGGATTTACTTAGAATTATCATTCCATGTAACTTTGCAGGAATGCTCTACTTGTATTGTAAGGCAGGGTCCATCTTCTTCATTTCATTTTACAAAGCGTCTTGGAGAGATTCCTGTCTTTAGATTGTCAGCTCTTGGGAACTGAATCTTAGTGTTAAATTGCATCTTAGTCTTAAAGGGGTTGTCTCATTACATCGATTCAGATCATCTCAGCCTGTTTTCTTGGTTACATTTTTGAACCGGGGGCGGGTTTTACTGGTTTACATACTGGCCTGCAGTGATCAGTCGCTGAGGACAACAGGTCTGTATGCTATAGCAACCTGAGGAGCTGATTCAGGCCCATACAGGGAGGGGTTATTAGGAATGGTAGGAAACTGTTAATGTACATATATTGGCAAAGTGGAATTGTTCTTCTGCAAGTTCCTTTAAAATATAAGAAATCCTGTGAGTGAGGAAAACCCTTTAAGTCCGCTATTTTTTTAATTGCCATGTTTGTTCTAGTAATTCTGTAATAATTTTTCTTTAGGGACGTGTACACGGCATTGGACAATACCGGTTGGTTATCCGACCGGTTATTTGTCAAGGTTTTGTGTGCCGTGTACACGGCCGCGGAGGGGCGACTTTTCTCCGTGATGAGCGGAGAAAAGCCCTCGCCCTTCACATTGACATGCACATATTCCGTCCGAAAACCGGTCAGAAGAATGTGCAAGCACAATGACTTTCGGGCGGCCGGCGGTTTGAAAAAAACCGCCGGGCGAAAAAACGTTGTAGTGGGGATCTGCTGCAAGGGTTTTCCATAGAAGCCAAGTTGTGCTTGTTTGCAGCCGGTTTTTCTGGGGACGAGGTCTGCAATACCGGACGTGGGGACATGGCCTATATTAATATATTTTTAGTACGTTTTCTTTATGATCTCAGTCGAGCATCAATATATATATCACCCATGCAATTAGTTAAAAAAGAAAAAACCTTGTTAGGTCATTGGAGGTTGACCGGGGTGAAGATTGTATTTTTTTAGATTGTCATAAACTCTTAGTTATGCGATTATTGAGTTGGGCAGGGGGTGAGGGAGGGTTCTACTCTTCTAGTATGGGATTTTTTTACTCTCCTTTATTATCATCCTAATTGCGATTAGTATTATGGGTGCATTTGATTGATTCTTTAATAAAAAAAATATTACTTTATTAACAATTTTTGTTGCGCTCTTTTGTTAGATTTGCTGTCATTCTGTATTTATGACGAGTGCATGAGTACGCTTAGATTGACGACTTAGGGGGTTTTGGACTCCAAACAGGGACGTTACCGGAGAGTAACAAGGCGTAACTTTTTATCAAATTGGATGCAAGTCATTAATTATCATTGCACCACTTGTGAATTGCTGATAAATAATAGTGAAAAATAATGGACTCTGGAGTCATGATTCTCTGGGGTTTCTGAATCAAGTCATAATGGGATGTTTCCATTCCAGTTGTACAATAGGCGCGTCCAGACTGTGCCGACTATCAGCATGACTTGGAACAATGTCAGACAGGCAAGGTACTCGCACCCGCAATTGATAAACGCCATATGACAAAATTCAGGCAACAAACTTATAGAAGGAATAAGCAGAGATACAGCACAAGTGTATAAGAGAAGTGGCTTAAACTGTTATTTCACGGGAATACACAATGATTTACTAAAGCGACCATGTTCAGGAGAGGTCATAGGGTCGCAAAAAAAATTATCCGGATCTACAAAGAATGAACCCATGATCCAATCCACAGTTTAGAGAGAGACAAAAAATTCAGAGAGAGGTTGTCTGTGGAGAAACCCCTCTAGTCATTGTTAATAAACAGGAAAGTTCGCAACTTTTGGTTTATTCGTTAATTTCATTTCTTCACCATTTTCAAAAACACAAGCTGCTGTCCATATAGATAATACTAAAGCGCAGCGGTATCCCAAACTTTTATTACACCAGGAACAGTTTTTTGAAAACAATTTTTCAATGGACTATGGTGGTGGGGAAGGGGGTTCAGGGGTTATTTTGGCGTTGGAGGTTAGATCACACGCACAGACAACATAATAAAGTGCATACAGTGTCTTTAGGGAATAGAGTAGGTTAAACCAATATTATCTAAACTGCAGATGATTGTCTAAGTTTGTGTATCAGCATTGATATGTATATAGTATACATATATATTATCAGTTCTGTGGGCCCATTAAGTAGGTAGATTTATAGGTCCCCAAATAGGCAGGTATTTAGGTTCTCCTTTAGATAGATAGGTAGGTACAGTATATAGGCCTCCCTCAATAGGTAGAAATTTAGGACCCTAGTAGGTAGTTATATAGGCTGTCTATAGGTAGGTGGGTAGGTATATAGGTCCCTTGTAGGTAGAAATAAAGGATCTTCTAGCTAAGTATATAGTACATGTTTAAGTAGGTAGGTTTGTCAGTCATGGCCCTGTATGTAGGTCAAATATAGCCCCAGTCGGTAAGTAGACATATAGGTCACCTGTAGGTAGATACAGACTCCCTGTAGGTATGTATATTTCTATATGCCTCTGTAGATAGTTACGTGCCCACTGTAGGTATATATATAGGTCTCCTGTAGGTAGTTACATGCCCCCTGTAGGTAAATATATAGGTCCCCTGTAGGTAGTTACATGCCCCCTGTAGGTAAATATATAGGTCCCCTGTAGGTAGTTACATGCCCCCTGTAGGTAATTACATGCCCCTTTTAGCTAGTCACATATATAGCCCCTGTAGGTAGTCCCATATATGCCCCCTGAAGCTAGTCACACATATGCCCCTTGTAGTTTTACCATGTGTATTATCTACAGGTGAAAAACAGACCAGGTTGGTTCGGTTTTCTAGCTTCTGTTGGTACTTGGATTCCACTGTTAATTTTTTATCTGAAATGTATTTGAAAATTTTAAGTATTTTCACTATGTGTGAACATAAGCTTAGGCGTGAAGGTAATACCGTGCTTAAAGGGGTTTTCTGCCAACCATGATTTGACATGTCAGAAAAGGTAAACGAAGACGATTACCAAATACATTGCTTTGCTGATTTTTGTTTCGTCAGAAGATAAAGAAGATTTTATCTCCTCTCAGAGCACACAAGGTTCTCTGGTTACTGACCGCCTCTCCCTGCTCTCTCTTATCTCTCTTTGCTCTGAGCTGACGTCAGTCTGTCAATGGTAAGTCACTCCGTGCAGAATCTTATCTCTAGTTTACTTAACTAAATGAGAAGCTTAAAACTTAATTTCAGTGCTTTGGTGGTGGCCTTGTGTAATACATTTTATAATATTTCCTGCAGTATCCACTGTAAACAGGAATAGCTAGGAATAGCAGTGCTGATACATCAATCACTGCTACAGACCCGCCCACAGCCTGACCAGTAAGGCACAGTTCACACGGCTTATTGCTGGCGTAGCGGCGGGGCACGGATTATTTCGCACAGCAATTACAACAGGCTGACGTTTTGTGCAGTGGGGGAAGGGCGGGGGGCAGCAGCTCAGCGGCCTCATAGACATTGCATTATTCATGGCGCCGTACACGCCGTTAATAAATTGACATGTCACTTTTTCCCAGCCCAGGCGTATTCGCCGAAGCGGGGAGAGGAGCGGCAATCCATAGTTCTCTATGAGAAACTATGGGATTACCGTTAAATGACAAAGACGGATTTCAGCCGTACAGCAGCGCTAATACGGCGAGCAGCAGGTTCAGCTGAAATCAGTGCCAAAATCAGCCGTGTGAACGGCCCCTAAGGGTACAAACTGTTGCAGATTTCTAGAAGCAGATTTACCTGTGGATTTTCTGCAGAACATTTCTGCAGCGAATCCATTCTCTGTGCATTGACCCTTAGGCAATGTTGCCATTAGAAGTTTCAAGGCCTCATAAAGCCTAAGCATCTAGGGCCCTCGATCAATATCATTTCCCCCTTTTGATAAGGGCCCCAAACAGGTTTACTGCCAGTACTGCACTGATGGCACTCGTGCCCTTAAAGGGGATGTATCGCTTCCTTTCTCGGCTGGTTTCACACTGCATCTCAGCTTCTTCTGCTCTGTGATTATGCGAAGGGGGTTCTTCCCCTCCCAGCCTGGATGAATCATCCCCCTTCATCTGCTGGCCTGAGACCCCCCCTCCCCTCTGAGTCCACATTCACTAGTGTCTCTCCTATCTGTCTTATTTATAAGAGCGGTATACAATACACAGGCTGCATTCAATCTGATCTGAGCATGATCTCTCACAGCTGGAGATGTATTACAGGCGTTTAAGGAACGGCCACAGATTGCGTGTATGCAGGAGAGTTAGGCACAGACATAAACTGTCATGTTTTTCTCATTGTACATTCTTCTTCAGTCTGTTTATGCTAGGTGGGAGACAGTAAATGCTAGGCCCATTAACTCTGAGTTCAGGATACACAGCTCCGTGATCGAACCAGGGGCCTGTATAGAATGTAAAATGAGTCTCAGCATAGTGAATTGCAAGGAGGAGGGATTAGACCCACAATGGATATCAGTGTAAATAAAAACACAAGATAAGGGACCTGTGAGAACAAGGCAGCTGTGCATAATGAAATCCATTGCTAAGTTGCTTGTTTTCACTGTCCCCTATTCGAAGACCATTTAATGAAACGATAACACCCCTTTAAGGTCCACACGTCAATCATTTTCAGTTGGAAATCCACGCGGATTCAGGCTTGAAAAACCGTAAAAAAACCTACTATGGAACCATCCGCATAGACCTCAATTGAAATCTGAGTTATAGTCCACACGACTTGGATATTCTGATAAAATAAACTTAGAACATGTTCAATCATCCACCGTATTTTATGTAAAAAAAAATCCCAAAAAATCCCATAAAATTGAATTGGACTCGTTTCTGGCTGTGAATCCCCCTGAAAAAAAAAAAAATCCACATAAAAAACTTGATGCAAGCCGCGTCATCTAATGTGTTTTTTAATGGTAGAATCCAATGAGTGTTTTGTGACTGCCGTGTGGACGTGCCTATAGGGAGAGGAAATCCCTCAGGGACTGTAGAAGGAGAAATCAGTCCTGGAATGAAGCTGTGATGATACATGGGAGCTAGTGAAGGCAGCAGCATCCTGGACACACCGACCTCACACCCCGCATGTATTACTGGGAGGGACAAAGACACATGAGGAAAGCCTGAAGCTAGGAGCAGGTTGGACACTACATATCAAGGGGTCTGATGAGAACCACGAATATTAGTAAAAAATAATTTTTATCAAAGTCAAATGTCTCCATAGCCTTTATGCTTTATTTACAATGCACATTACTGCTGATCATGGGAAACTTCCTACAGCTTGACTGCATTACTAGAAATCTTCCCTTCACCTTAGGGCTCATGGCAGCGCTCATTCCATATCCTAAACTCACCCCTCATGAGACCCATTTTCTGCTTCCATCTAAACTCCACTGTGCTCGGTCAATGTCCTGGACGGTGCTTGTGTGTACATCACTCAGTTGATATCTACTCCATTTAGAGATTGAATTACAAGTGTGGTCTGTGGTGCATTAGAGGGTTAAATATTAACACCAATCACTGCATCAGGGGGTTAAATTTTACCTTCCATTTTGAAAAAGTGAAACCATTTGCAAACCTTCCTTTAGGGAAGATTTTCCTAAGACCCTTACTCCTGTAAAGTTCATGCAACTGCCTGATGGTCAAGCTCATGATAGGATATAAAGATTTACAGTATGGGGGATGCGTTTAAAGAGAGAAAAACCCAAAAACTGGACGGTAGGTTTATCATCACTGGTGCTCCAAGACAAGACACCAAAAGTTCCATTCCTGTACTCAAGACTCCTTATAGAAGGTTCACCATAGGAGGACCCTAATTCACACGGGGTATTGAGTTCTAGCAATAGGACGAGCAGCTAATTGACTTCAGTCCCGTCAATAAACTGTGTGTGGCGTAAGGTCAGATCCTGGATGATCTTTTCTTCTATCTCCACCCCCGCGAGGTCTTCTTCATCCGATACGGACAGCTTTGTTTCCTCTGTGCTGGTCACAACCACCACATACGCCCTCCGCGTGTCCAGGATGTTTGCCACCACCACCTGATGCCGGTAGGTCGCCAACGCTTTGCGGGCTCTCTCAATTAGGATTTCTGTATCTGTTTCTAGTTTAAAAGAAATAACAAAGGCTCTGGGGGCCCAGTCCTTCACTAGAGGAGACAGCATTTTGGGAACCATCTTCATTGTGATCTGAAATACAAGGAAAGCGGTGGTTATTGGCGTCAGAAATCAGAGCGTTGAAGCGGTTTTCCATCTGCTAAATTTAAGGCATATGAATAGGATACATCATAAAGGTCTGACAGGTGTGGGTCACAGAGCGGTCTTGGGAGTGGACCTCTGAACTTCTCTGTGTAGAATGAAGAGGAGGTCGCGCTTTCATGGCACTCACCATCCATTTCAATGGGAGTTCTTAGAACAGACTGTATGCTGCTATTATAACCCTATTTTTCACAGGAATCAGGCTTCTCTTTCTAACATATAACCCTAATATCACAGAACTCAGCTTTCTCTAATCATAAACCATTTATATCACAGCACTCAGCTTATCTCTTTCATATAACTATATATCACAGAACTCAGCTTCTCTCCTTTATCATGTAACCCTATATATCACAGAACTCAGCTTCTCTCCTTTATCATGTAACCCTATATAGAAGACTAAGGACGTTATCCGAAACACGGTCTTTTTTGTTTATTCCATAGGATGTTGCATCTTTAAGCAGCTTTTCCATGAATTTGGGAGTGGCCGTACTCTCTATCTTTTTAATGAGTTTTTCATTAATTTTTGCTTGATTTTATTTATACCTCTGTGGTTCTTCAGATGGAAGCTGGGCTAACCTTGTTTGAACTTTGTGATTGGATGTGAACTCCACCTGGCCGTGCTCCTGAGACCCTGGTTTACAGCAACAGACGGGTGAGTGGGGGGGGGGGGGGGGAAATGTTTGCAGTTTGGCGTTCCCTATATATTACAGAGCTCAGCTTCTCTCCTGTCATATAACCCTATATATCACAGAGCTTAGCTCCTCTCCTGTATATAACCCTATATATCACAGAGCTCAGTTTCTCTCCTCTGTGATATAACACTTTTAACAAGAGCTCAGCTTCTATCCTACTGTCATATAACCACTATATAAAACAGAAGCTCAGGATTCTCTCCTCTGTATATAACCCTATATTAACACAGAGCCTCAGCTCCTCTCCCTATATCATATAACCCCTATATATCAACAGAGTCAGCTCCTTCCCTTATCTTATAACCCTATATTCACTGAGCTTCAGCTCTCTCCCTCTATCATATAACCCTATATATTACAGAGCTCAGCCCTCTCTCTACTTATACCCTAATATCACTGAGCCTCGCTCCTCTCCTCTACCATATAATCCTATATATCCCAGAGCTCAGCTCCTCTCCTCTACCATATAATCCTATATATCCCAGAGCTCAGCTCCTCTCCTCTATCCTATAACCCTATGAAATTGTCAACTCTGATAGAAAAGTGTCAGTCTGTGTAAGTGCACAACTCAATGAGGAGGATGGTCTACCCAGTTGACCTATTTTGAATATTTTGACATTGTATACACATTTCTTAGAGACATAACAGAGGATCAGCACAAAATCCCTAAAAATAGCTACAAAAATGTCGTTTTATGGGGGATAGATGTATTTACTGCAACAGAGACGTCACAAATCCTCTTTTAAGGGGTATTACCACCTTAGACATCTATCATACATCCGCAGGATATGCCATAACTATCCGGTAGATGCGGGTCCTGTACCCATCTGTAGAGCTTAGGAGGTGGCCATCAGCACCACAATTACGAGGAGAATGAATGGGAACGTGCTCAGTTGCGTCCATGATTCCTCTTCATTCATTCTCCACCTGGATGTGGCAGCCACTTTGCCAGGCAGGATGGGGTTCTGAGGACCACCACTATGGAGATGGGTGTGGGACCTCTGGATATGGCATTCTGAATTGACCTACCTGTAAGGGGCCACTAGATGACTGGATCTTGTGCTCCGGTATCTCTGATGCTGGGATGTAGAAGTCAGATACTGCAGCAGCCAGATAGAACATAGCGCTGGACCCTGGAGGGAAGGAGACAACAAGCGTGAGGCAGGGCTACAGATGGGAGACCGCGAACCATACACGCTGAAAAACCACAAAGTTTTTTTTTTTTTTTTTTGCCCAAATACTTTTAGGGTGCAATTCTCTCTAGGCACTACCCAATACACTACATTGCTCATCTTTGCCATCAGGGAGCCCTAAAAATAACGTACAAGGTCCCCATTTCTAGTTACATTAGTAACAACTTGCGCTCGTGCAATTGACCTATATGGTAAAAGTAACATGCGGCTCCTCAACTGCAGAGGAAACATGATGCAACTAGTCAGAAACTTAGGAGGACATGTATGAAAACTGTCTAGGTGTAAGATTTTCTTTGTTGCCCATAGCAACCAATCAGAGCCCATAGCAACCAATCAGTGCTCATAGAGACAAATCAGAGCCCATAGCAACCAATCAGAGCTCCTTTTTCATTTTTTCAGAGCCACTATAGAAATGAAAGATGAGCTTCTGATTGGCTGTATGGGCTCTGACTGGATGCTATGGGCAACAAGAAACATCTTCCTGATAGAAGTTTTCATACATGTCGCCCTTGTTACCAGGTTTTATCGGCTTCCACTTTCTCAGTTGCTGATCCACAATTGGATTATTAACAGAAGCCGGCTGCTGAAACATAGATAACAAGCTTTGTCTGTGTTCGTGTGGATTTTTTTTGGGGGTGGGGGGGGATTATGTGTTTTAAAAAGCTCATACAATTGAAAGACACCATTGGCCCGACTGATGCCCATTGACATATTGGGTCTGTTGGTTTTACGCCGCGGTGTCCTTCATTTTCCACTGAAATTAGCGCTATTTTCAGTCGTTCCCAGCAGAGCCTTGCAAAGTAAGCTCCAACAATGATGTGTGCAGACGTCACCGCATGCAAAACCTAATGCAATTCAAGGAAAAAACAATTGGGCATGTTCACATGGCGGCTGTGGGACGAGGTTTCCGCGGCCATAAAAAACGCGCCCAGTATATTACATGGTTTCCTGATGGGAACCGCGTTAATAAAATACGACGGGGGTTTGGGGCCAGCGGCCTTACCGCGCAGGTTGGTCGATACGATCTTATCAATTCTTGGACTGGGAGTCTCAGCGCGGCGGGCCCGGCGCGGTGTCGAGCGGGTGGGGCGCGATGGGCCGCGGGCGGTTTGAACCGGACTATTAATTTGCATGGGGGAAAACCCTCTCCGCCAAGCTGCGCCCCCAAGCCACGCCCCTCCTGCGCCGAGACACGCCAAGGCCCCCGCGCAAAACCATCGTTGTGTATATAACCTTGCAGTTTTAATATTTTTTTATCTTGTTCGAAAAAAATCAAGATATCAGGAAACTTGCAAAAAAAAAAACAAAAAAAAAAAACACTTCATTGTTGGACACAACCATGCGCCTCGTTTCCCATGCGCGTCATCCTGGTTTTGTGCTTTCTCTGCCAAAATCTGTGAAATCTGCCCGGAGCACATATCCCAATAATATTATGAAGAATCTGTGTTACATCCCTAAAGTAACATTAAAGGGGTTCGGTTGTAGTTGTAACACTACGAAGGATTAGCTTTCAACATATTGGGAAAACCAAATGAAGATGTTTTCCAAATTATTGCTTTGTTCATTTTTTTTTGTTGTTAAGGAGCTTACAAGTGATTTTTCACTTCTGTGCTCTCTCTGGTTCCCCAGTTGACCGACCCTGTGTTCTCCTTCTCACCCGTGCTGTTTGTTATATCTGTTAGCAGGGGAGTGACGTCATTCACACAGTGTCTCCCAGCACAGAATATCGGACAGTGAGAGCTTGTTTGTGATATGATTTTCAGACAAAAGGAAAAGTAATTATGCTGTTTAATTAAATCTCATTTTGTCAGGACAGGAAGATTCTGAGTTAATCTAAACTTGCGAAGTCTGAATACACAGAGCTCTTATGCTAATTACTGACAGACTGAACAGGAAGTGACGGAGCAAAGCAGCATTTTTCATTCTGCATCTATGAACTTTGGAGTTGAGACAACACCTTTTAACCCCTCACGACTTGGGCGTATCACATACGTCCAGGTCGTTTGGGGGTTCACGCTCCTGGACGTAAATGGATAAGTACTGAGGATATACCGCGCGAACTCTAAAGCAGAGTTGCAAGCGATCGGCGGGGTGTCAGCTATATATTACAGCTGACATCCCGCAGCGTCGGCCCCGACCCCGGACTGCTCCGGGAGGGGGAGAGGGGGGGGGGGGCGCGTGGTTAACCCCTTAATTATTGGGATCGCAAGAACTAAGAGAGAGCTCAGGTGGTGATCGATCATCCTGCGTATCTGTCGGCGGGCAGCTGCGCACAGGTATGGGGATACGTGCAGCTCCTGCCCTCTGACAGACAGCACGGAGGGCATAGATCTTCGGGTTGTCTGTGACGTTCACGTGCCCGGGCCGTCCGTGTGCCCTGAGTGGGACATGGTCCGGCATCGTGACTGACAGTTGTCATAGAAACAAGTCATAGTAACATGCCTTTGTACCGAATTCCTATGAGATGAGACGATCTAATATGATCTTTCATCAATCCCCTATGGGGGAAATGTAAAAAAATAACGTGAAAGTGAAAAAAAAAGTAAAAAAAAGTGAAAAACAAGTAAAACACAACACCAAAAATAAATAAAATTACGTACACGCCCTTTTCCACTTTACAGATGCCAAATCGCCCCAAAAATGATCATAAATAAACGTACCCATATTTGAGTATCGCCGGTGCGTAACGACATGACCTATAAATCTGTCATGTTAATTAAACCAAGTAACGGTGAACGCCGTAAAAAAAAAAAATAGACTATCACAGAAATTAGATTATTGTTCATCCGAGACATAAAATGATAAAAAAGCGATCAAAAACTCCTAGAAACGCCATAGTTGTACCTTTAAAAAGATCAGTTCATCCCTGCGGAAAAAAAAGTCTCTATAAAGCTCTGTATTCTGAAAAATAAAAAATGTATAGCTCTCAGAAGATAGCGATGCATAATATTGTTTACGCAACTAAATCACTTTTCTTTTTTTAAATTGCTTCAAATAAAAAAACTATATTAAATTGGGTATCGCCTTTAATTCGTAGCGACCCAAGTGTAAGTCTAATTATCAAGGATACTGCATGGTGAGCCCTGTTAAAAATAGAAAAACAATTACTAGGATTGCAGTATTTTCTTTCTCCTGGCGTCCAAATAATGGGATTTAAAATCGATCAAAAGCCTTGTCCCCCCAAAAATGCTTACTAATAAAAATTGTCAACCTCATCTCGCAAATAACACAAGCCCTACACAGCTCCATGCACAGAAAAATTTAAGTATGGCTCCAAAAACTATGGCGATGCAAAACAAAAACGTTTTTTCCTGGTTGAATATAAGTGTTTTTATTGTATAAGCAGTAAAAACAGAAAAAAGAAAATATACAAATTGGATATCGGTGTAATCGTATGGACCTGCTGAATAAAGGCTACCTTGTCATATACGTACGTAGTGTCCGCTATAAAAATAAAAACAACACTACCAAAATTGCTGTATTTTGTTCAAAAATCTACAAAAACCTTAATAACAAGTGGAACATAGCGATCACATGCACCCTCCATAATGGTACCAATAAAAATCGCCAACTCATCAGCAAAAATAACAAGCCCCTTACACAGCTCTGCACACAGCAAAATAAAAAGTTATGGCTGTCAGAATAGGACAACATAATAAACAAAATTTTTTATAGACGTATTTCTACTGTGTAAAAGTAATAAACAGAAAAAACTATATAAAATCTATATCATTGTATATTGTACTGACTCACCATAGTAAAGTTTATCACATTCTTTACGCTTGCACGGCGATTGTTGTAAAATTGAAACTCAATAAACAATGACCGGAACTGCGTTTCCCCCCCCTTTTTCATTGCCCAATGCTAAAAAAAAACTATGGAACACCTGTGTGCCTATAATGCTGAGAATACACCCCTAGATGAGATCCCTGAGGGTGTTGGATCCAAAATGGGCGGTCTTCTGGAAGGTTTCACCTGTTCGCTACTTTGGGGGCTTTGCAAATGCGACAATGGCCCCTCCAAATCTGCGTTCAAAGCCAAATAGCGCGCCTCCCTTATAGCCATGCTATCGAAAACAGCAGGGTTTACACCCACTGTAGGGTATTGCCGAAAACTTGGAAGAGAAATTGCTTAAACAAAGTTTTGGGGTTCTTTTTTCCAGGATTCCTGTGTATATATGGAACATTTTAAGCTAAATTGCAAATTATTGGATAAAAAATGTTTTTTAATTTTCACAGAAGTATGCCTAAAAAAAATTTGTGAATCACCTGTGGGTCTATATACTCAAGGCACCCTGTATATATTCCTTAAGGGGTGTAGTTTCCAAATGCGGTCAATTTAGGGGTGTTTATTATGTTTTTAGCACTTAAGGGTGTCCCCAAACTTGAAATTGGCGCCTATATAAAAATCGTTATGAAAATGTGGACCCTAGAGTATAGTAGGTGTCTCATATTCTGGGCTTTGGGTGAAGGCCAAATAATGCACTAGGGCCACTGATGGGAATCTCTAATCGGCAGACCTGGGGGGAAATTGATATTAAGTTGCATTTACCTAGTCACATTTACCGTTTTTTCCAGGAATTAATGGATAAATATTGTAAAATCTGCTAAAAAAAAGGAATTTTGATATTCACCTCCACTTTGCTTTAATTTCTGGTGATATATTAAGGGTTATCAAACTTCTTAATAGTGTTGTAAAACGTTTAAGGGGTCTAGTTTCTCAGATGGCTTTATTTTTATGGGGGTATCTAACTTGAGGCCACTAAAAGAACGTCAGAAATGGTGTGATCCCTAAAAAATTTATTTTGCAAAATTTTCATGAAAATGTGAGAAATTACTACTAGATTCTAAGCCCTATAATGTTCGAAAAAAATAAAAACATTTTTTAAAAATCATGCCAACTTAGTTGGACATATGGTTAGATGTAGTTAGAAAACTATTTTGTGGTGAGATAATTATCTGTCTTGCACGCTGAATTTTGCAACTTTCAAAATCGCAATTTTTTCAAAATTTCATGAATTTTGATATTTTTCAAACAAACTAAAACATGGATTGTTGGATAAAATTTCTAATAATTAAATGACAATGTGTCACGAGGAAAAACAATCTCTGAATCACATGGATAGGTAAAAGTAGTCAAAAAGTTATTCTCACATAATTTGACCTGTAAGATTTCAAAAATAGGCTGTGTCAGGATGAGGAAGGTCAAAACAGGCTGGGTCCTTAAGAGGTTAAGGGCCCCGTACAGCTGAAGCATCTGGGCCCCCATACATCGGCAGTTCTTATTTTACACCCGATTTACAGACCCCTTTTTTTTTTTTTTTTTTTTTTTTTAAAATCTGATCAGGGCCCCTGACAATGTACTTCCTCTACTGCCCCAATGGTGCCCCCTCATTCCCTGGGAAATTTTAGGGGCTTTTTATGACACAAAAAGAGAAAAAGGTCACTTTTTCCAGACAAAAACTGCATCCAATTTTCAGAGCCCGCCAGCGGAGTCCACCCTCGGGGGGCCCCCGCCAGCGGAGTCCATCCTCGGGGGGCCCCCGCCAGCGGAGTCCACCCTCGGGGGGCCCCGCCAGCGGAGTCCATCCTCGGGGGGCCCGCAGCGGGCCTCCTCGGGGGGCCCCGCCAGCGGAGTTGTTCCTTGGGGCCCTCCCTACAGCCACTGTATATACGGCAAATGTTTCTAGCTTCCTACCCTCCTCCCAGAAAAGCCCCCCTAGTTTCTATATCGGGGCCCCGGGGGGGGTTTCCCTCTGGGGCCTTTAGGGCTCTGGCCCCCATAATGAATGGAATTTTATTTTTGGCCACTGTGCACACACCTAGAGGGCTGAGGGCCTGGGCGGCGGCCAGCAGCAGGTGCAGGTAGTCAGACAGTGTACTGAACTCTATGGGCAGCAGCCTGCCGGACTCCTTCATGCTCGTATAGTCCTGCAGGACACGCACGATCCCGGGCAGCTGGCTCTGCTCTGCCTCCACTCGGGGAGCAGCCTCTCCAGGAACGCTCGGTAGGTGCAGCCGCAGGACATCCAGCCAGTTGGTGGCAGCATAGCGGGTGTAGGGTACGAGGCGGTGCCTGTGAGGAAGCACAGCTAGCCCGCTGTAAAAGTACTCCGGGGGGATGCTGCCCCTTGGGGCCCGCTGGAAATTATCCGGAAGGACAGTGCGGGGATTCCGGGGCCCTTTGGGTCCCCCCAAAAGTAAATCAGAAACACCTGGCCCCCCGCGAGTGTGCCCCCCGGGCAAGCCTCCTCCCCCGACCGCGCCCCTCACGGCACTGTGGGGGAGCAAAGTCCTGCCGGATCTGCTCCGTGGGGTGGGATCCCCTATGGACGCCGTTAAGAAATTCACTGTCACTAGAAGTACAGCGTATTCAGGTTTTCGTCACTTCCTGTGGCGGCGGAAGTGGCGGAGCCGCCATATTTGAATTGGGCACCACACGACACTTTTTTCTTTCTTTGAGGAACGTTTAAATATGAAACAATGAACTTTTTTGAAAATTAAAGGGGTTGTTCACTACTTGGTCTCTCCTCAGTCCCGTTTTTTTGGTTTCCTTTTAATTTAGGGCGTGTTTATGGCTTCCCCTAGGCTGGTAGAAGCCGGTCTGTAGTTAGACCAGTGCTGGCAGCCTATCAGGAAGATCAAACAGGCGTAGCTATAGCAACCGAGGAGCTGATGAGCCCGTACAAGAGGGGATATTGGGAAAATGGGTGGATCTGTAATGGACATTTTTGCAAGTGACTTGTTTTTGAAAGATTTTTAACATAAAAGCAGCGCCCTTGTAGTGAGACAACCCCTTTAAAAGTCACTTCCTCACCGCACGATATGAATGGCGGGATCTGGGTTGCAGCAAATAGTCTTAATCAGTGCCTGGAATCAGGGCCATCTTTTCCATGGGCCACTGGGCAGGTCCCCAAGGGCCCATAATTCTCTTAAGACGGCTATGCCTGGAATTGAAAAATGTGATTTTTTTTGGGGTGGAATTCAGCTCACATTGCTTATTCTATTTAAAAAATGTTTGCTAACCAGGGGACTTATGCGTCTCATTTGAAATATTTTTTTTCTCATATTTGGGGTGTTGGCGGTGGGGTCCAAAAGGGCGGCCCTAGGGGGTTGTGGGTACTGTTTAAACTGTTATTTGACATTTACTGTTTTTATCTTAGGGTTGTTCACACAGCGTTTTTGTGATCCGTTTTAGGGAAACCCCGTTTTACGGATCCAAAAAAAAAAGGATCAACAATTGTCAGTGTGTTTAAACATTGGTTGAGGGGCAAAAGCGCTCGCGCCCCACGGGAACAGGATGGCTTTTGAGAGCTTTTGACTGCGCTTTTCGCTTTCCGCTTTAAAAATTGACATGTAATTCTTTTTGGGGTTTTCGCAAGTGAAACCCCATGGAGAAAAGGGCCCGCTTTGGCACCTTCAAAAGCGCCCCACACCCCGGGTACGTATCAGTGCTTTTGCATCCTGAAAGCGGATGCGAAAGCGCCTGGGGGTGGCGGGGATCGCTGGGAGGTGTGCGGCGCAGCGAGAGGCAGGGGCGGGTCGTGGGGCGCTGGTGGTGCAGGTGAGCGGAGGCGAGCGGCGGAAGCGGCAGCAGCGGGAGCGCAGGTGAGCGGCGGCAGCGGAGGTGAGCTTCAGTAGCGGGAGCGGCGGGAGCGCAGGGGAATCGGAGGTGGTGGGGTGTGGGGGCGTGAAGTGGGGTGCAGGAGATTTGAAAAGGTGGGGTCCGGGGGGGAGATAGTGAATGGAGGTGCCGGGCTGAGATAGCTGAATGGAGGTTCGGGGCAACAGCTGAAAGGGGTGCCGGGGGGAGAAAAACTGTGAATGGAGGTGCCCGGGGAGGAGAACTGTGAATGGAGGTGCCGGGGCGGAGAACGTGAGGGCGGTGTGGGAGCGTGACAGTGGAGGTGCGGGAGATTTGAAATGGTGGGGTCCGGGGGAGAAGCTGAATGGAGGTGCCGGGGCTGAGATAGTGAATGGAGGGGCCGGGGGAGATGCTGAAAGGGGGGGGGCCCGGGGGGACAAGCTGAATGGAGGTGCCCGGGCAGGAGAACTGTGAATGGAGGGGCCGGGGCAGGAGAAACTGTGAATGGGGTGGCCGGGGCAGGAGAATGTGAATGGAGGTGCGGGGGGGGAGAATGTGAAATGGAGGGCGGGGCAGGAGAATGTGAAGGGGGGTGCGGGGCAGGAAACTGTGAATGGAGGTGCCGGGGCAGGAGAAAAAGTGAAGGAGGTGCCGGGGCAGGGAACTGTGAGGAGGGGCGGGGCAGACGACTGTGAATGGAGGGGCCGGGGAGGAGAACTGGAATGGGGGTGCCCGGGGAAGGAGGGAGGGAGATTCCGAAAAAGCATCCGGAAAAGCGGATACGTAAAACGCAAGT
>JAODAL010062490.1:0-19728 GCA_025379985.1 Phyllomedusa bahiana | reverse complement strand
GGGGAAAGGGGGCCCAAAAAGGCAGGGATTATGGGGGGCACAGGCAGGGTTTGGGGGGTCCAAAAGGCGGGGATTTGGGCCACAGGCGGGGATAATAGGGCACAGGCGGGGAAAATATGGGGGTCCACGGGCGGGGAAAGGGGGCCAAACAGGCAGGGTTTTTTGGGGCCCAAACAGGCAGGGAATGGAAAGCCCCAAACAGGGGAAAAGGGGGGGCCACGGGGCGGGGAATAGGGGGGCCCCCCCACAGGCAGTTAATAGGGGGGCCCCAAAAAAACGGGGGTTGGGGGGTCCACGGGCAGGTTTAATGGGGGGCCAAAAGCCAGGCATTATGGGGGCACAGGCAGGGAAAAGGGGGGCCCAAACAGGCGGGAAAAGGTAGTCACAGGCAGGGAAATGGGGGGGCCACAGGCGGGGGAAAGGGGGGCCAAAAAGGCATATAGGGGGGAAAAACAACGGGGGTTGGGGGGCCACAGGCAGGGTTTAATGGGGGCCACAGGCAGGAAATTATAGGGGCACAGCAGGGAATGGGGGCCACAGGCAGGCTTTAAATGGGGCACATCAGTATATGGGGCACGAGGCGGGTTAAACCTTTAAAAAATTAAAAACCATTCATACTCACCTTAACTCCCCCGGGCGACCCCGCTCCCGTCCTCTTCACCCGCGCCCCTTTCCGGCAGCCCTGGGGCGCACAGCCAATACGCCTGTCCCCCGAGGAGAGGCAGCGTCGCTTGACACCCAAAACATTGGCCCTTTTCCCCGGCTGGGGCCAGGGGGCCCGCTGCGGGTCCCCCAGCACGTGGGGAAACCCCGGGGGCCCTCGCGGTTTTCGGACCTGAAAGGTCCGACCCGGGTCTCCCGGGGGCAGGGAGCGCTCCCCTTTCCTCTGCTCCGCAAAGCCCGCAGCTGCATGGGGGCGTCCAGCGGACCCCATGCATTTTTAAAGGGGCCATGGGGTGTTTTTTCCCGGGGCAAGGCCGGACCCCGGGGGAAAACCTTTTCGGGGCACGGGGTTTTTTTAATTGGGGGCCCCAAACCCCCGAAAAAAAACAGCCAGCGACCCCCCTTTGAAATTTGGGCTATTCCCCGGGCACTGCCCATATTTTAAGCCTCCCCCTTTCCCTGGGGCTGTTCCCGGGATCTTTATGCCATTTCAGCCTTTTTAAAGAGAAACGTTACAAGCCTTGTTTTTTGTTTACCGTGTACCTTACCATTAGTTTCCCCGTTCCTCGCCCAACGAAACTTTCCCGGGCCCTTTCCCTGACCTTGTGCCTTTTCCCACGACCACGAACCTGAAAACCCGCCTGCCCTGACCTTCTGCCTGTCCCCGATTTCCGACCTGCCTGCCCGTTTTCTGCACCACGCTTTATTTTTTGGCCCCCACCGCAAGAAATTTCCAGCCCAGGGGTAACGACCTGGTAAAACTCCCGCCGCAGAAAGTCCCACCCGTTTTTGGGGCCCGGGCTCGGGTGAAAACCGGGACCTCCCTTAGATTTCCGTTCCCTGGCGTGGCTTAAAAACCTGGGTTTGGGCGGTGGCCCCAGGGATCCACTTAAAACGTCCAGGAAACGGACAGCAAGCCCGGGCCATGGATCCCGCCAAGGTCCCCTTTTGCCTTCTGATGCTGACCCACCGCCATTGTGGCCCCGCAGCCCACAAAAGCTGGGCTCAGCAAGCCCAGAAACCTCAGCCATCTTCCCCATGATGCAGCAGCCCGGGCCCCGCTCACCCCACAACCCGCTCCTGTGGTTCCCGCTGCTCCCGGTTCAGTTTCCCAACCCGGGGGTCCAGGGCCTCCTCTATCAAATGCCCCCAAAATTTTTTTGGGGACCCCCAAAGGGCCCCTCCCGGGGTTTTAAACCCCCAATGCTCCCTCCCATATTGTTAAATGGGAAACCCAAAATTTCCTCCCAACGGTCTAAGGTGGGCGTTGGGTGCTAAGCCTTCTCCCCGGGGAAAAACCCCTGGCCTGGGCTCCCCCCCTTTCGGGGACAGGGATTCGGCCCCACAGCAAACCCGGGCCCTTCATTCCTCACCGAGTTCGGGAGCTTTTTTCGAAAAACCCACCCGGGCTTCGTTCTGCCGAGACCCCCCCTTGCAAAATTTTGCCCCAAAAGGGGGCCCTGGGTCCGTAGGCATTAGCCGTACTTTTTCCGCATTTTGGGGCCTCCGAGTTATCGTGGAAAAAAAAGCGGCGTTGACTGCCCCTTCAAAAAGGGCCTCTCCAGCCTCGTCAAGGATGCTCAAATTCCGCCCGTAAATTTTTCCCGTTTTCCCCTTGGGGGAACCTTATCCCCCGGGCCCACTGGGATTAAACATCCGTTTCTCGGGAACCCAGGAGGAAACTTGGGGGGAACGGGGGGCAAGCTAACCCCTTTGTCTTCCCTCCTGGCCCCAAAAATAAAAGGGCCCCGCCTCAGTTGCCCTTGCCACCTGCCGCCGAAGAGGCCATGGAGGGGGGATCGGGCCCACCTGCCCCTCCCAACTGAGCAACCAGAAGTACTTGAGGAAAAATTTCTTTGTCTTACTGTGGCAGTCCCAGACTATTTCCGCCGATCCTGCCCACTGGGGCCCCCCCGCGGCCCCGGGAAACGGGCGAACCTAGGATCCCGTGGGAGAGGCGTCCCTAGGGAGAGCAAGCCCTCCCTCCCCCTAAACCATGCCCTGACATCGGCACTGGGCCTGGTCCCCCCATTTTCGGGCTACTGTTTTTCCCGGGGACCGGGGGTCCCCGGGAAATTTCTTGGACCTGCCCTGGAATCCCCAGCATAACCTCCCGTGACCGCCTGGGGGAAGCCCCCTACTCACTCCTCTTTTCAGGGGAAGTTTCCAAGGACCAATTGGGTTCCGAACTGGGGCCCCGGGTTTTATACAAGTGGGGGGAAATTTCCCTTTAAGGGAAAGAAATTCCCCGTTCCACGAAACTACCCCGGTCCTCCTCGTCCATTCCTGGGTCCCCCGTGGCTGCAACGCCCCCGCCCCTGCCTCGTTTGGGCAGACGGGCGAAGTCCTGATTTGGGGGTTGGGAGGGCCCAGCCTCGTTTTTTTGGGTTTATCCTCCCCGGTGTTTTCCGGGGCTTCTTTGGGGGTTTCCTCAAAGCCTCTAAACGGGCCCTTCCCCCCTCACCATACCCCGCCTTCGCAAAGTCTTTTTCCGAAAAAGCAACTGGGGACTTTGGGCCCCCCCACCCGCCCATACGCCCTGTCCAAATTGATCTTCTCCCCGGGGACGTTCCCCCCTCCATTGGCGGGTTTTTTACCCCCCCCTTTTCGGTCCCTTTGGGGACCTTGGCTATTCTACATAAAAAATTAAGGAAAAACTCCAGAGGGGGTTTATCCCAAGTCCTCCTTTTCCACTGGGGCCGGGTTTTTTTTCTTCCCGTGGTTTAAGAAGGGGGAAACCTGCCCCCTTGGGCATAACTATCGGGGCCTTTCAACAAGTTTCAGGGAAAAGGGAACCGCAATCCCCTCCCCTTGATCAGGGAAAACTTTTTGACCGCTACAGGTTGCAAAGGGTTTTTAACTAAACGGAACCACCGGGGGCTTATAACCCTCATACGGATACTTTAGGGCACAAAAGGGGAAACCCCGCTTTCAACCCCCCGGGACGGCATTTCGGGGTTCCCTGGTCTTTCCCTTTTTGGGGGCCTCCCAAGGGCCCCCAGCCGCCCTTCCAAGATTTTCCGTAAAGGGCCCCATTGACGTGGTTGGTACCTTGAGGGACTTTCTGGTTTTCTTCCCCGCCTTGAATCCCATCAATTTCCCACTGCCCAGGTCCCAGATTTCTAAGGGCCAACCCGCCTCTATGCCAAACTTTAGAATGCCCGTTTCATCAGCAAAAGCCTACCATTCCCCCGGGTACATCCTTTTCTGGGCAAGGGGCCCACAGATGGACCCCGCGAAGTTTCTTTTTTCCTACAGTGGTTGGGGCCCCGTGGGTCCCCGAGCCATACAAAAAATTCCTGGGGTTCGCCAACTTTACAGGCAATTTATACCACATTTTTTTCCCCGCTGGTATCCCCCATAGTGGGTTTTAAACCAAAAAGAACGCAAATCCTAAGCTCTGGCCGCCAGCACAGAGGGAAACCTTCTCTAAGTTAAAAAAGTGCCTTCGCCTCTGCGCCAGTTGCTTCTCCCGGGCCAAAGAAAATTTTTTGAAAAAAAAAAAAAAAATACCATTTTCCTCGAGGGCCCACGCCTCCACGGGGGGGGCCGGGGCCAACTCTACCAGAAAGGGCCCAAAAGGCAAGGGCCCTCAAATTCGGGGTTTTCCCCTTTTTTAAAAATTTTTTTCCCCGCCCAAAGGAACTACTCAAACGGCGGGCCGGGGAATTGCTGGCCCCTCAAGCTGGCACTGGAAAAGGGGATATCTCTGGGGGGGGCCGGGCCCCCCTGGGCCCGCATTATAAACCCCACCATAAAAAATCCGCTGGGATCTCCAGACTGCCCAATCTTAAAAAAAACGCCCGGCCTCGTTGGTCCTCTTCTTCTCCCGGTTTTTAAATTTTCCCCCATTAATTTTCGCCCTGCGGAAAGAAATTGGGCAAGGCCGACGCCCTCCCCCCGTGCCTTCGGATGTGACTGGGGGGCGAGCCACTCCACGGGACATTATCCCTCCCAAAAGGCCCCATCTCGGCCGCACCGAAAAGAACAAAAACGCAATTCCCCCCCGGGAACACATTTCGTCCGTCCCCCTTCGGAAGAGGGGAAATGGGCCATGGGGGTCATTGCCCCCCGGAAAAAAAAAGGGGGGCCCAGGAGTGGGGAGAGGGCCTGCCCTCCCCTTTTCCCATTTTTACTTTTTGGGCCCCCCCTAGCCCAGGATTTCTGAAATTTTGTGGAGGCCCCGGGGGCTTTCCCGTGCCCGGAAAAAAGGGTTTCCCCGTCCAAAACCGGCAGGTCCCGCTCCTGCCTCTAACCCCATACCCAGCTTTCCTTGGGCCCATGTGGGCCCTGGGTTTTTTTTCACGGGTCTCCCCCCTTTTCCCCGGCAACACCGGGGAAACTGGGGGGGTTACAGACCGGTTTTCCCAAAAATGCCCCCCTTTATTCCCCCTGCCGGCCTACCCTCAGCTCCTCGCCTTTGCCAGTCTATTTTTTCTTTATAATTTTTTTGGGGGGTTCAATTTTCCCCCCTCAGCCCAATTTTCGGACAGTGGCCCTTCAAAATTGGGCTCCAATTCTGGGGCCCCTCTGTAACCCCCCTACAAATGAAACGGAAAAAAATTTTTCAGCCTACCCCCCCCAGTCCCCAAAGGGGCATGTAGAAAGAGTAAACCCAAACCCTAGGTGCTACCGCCCACCCTTTTTCTCCGCGCGCCAGGGTGTTGGTCCCGCTTTTTGTCCCGGGCTTTCGAAAAACTCATTGGACCGAGTCTCTGGTGGGTGCCCTTTCTTTTTTTTCTACCGGGGGGGGGCTCCCCCCCCCCCACCCCCTCCCCCCCTTTCCCTTTCCCTCGGGGGTCCCTGCTGGGAAGACTGGTCCAGGACCTGACAGCTATCGGGGAAAAGACCAAACCCTTTCGCTACTCCTGCCTCCGCCCGCACCAAGGCCCAAGCCGACAAAAAGCGAAACCTCCCCAACCTTCCCCGACAGGTGACCCAAAGGTTTTGGTTTCGGGAAAATAAACCCTTTCAAGGTTCCCGCTATAAGCGGTTCCCCCGGGTTTCCCGGTTCCCCTTTGAGGGTTTCAAACGCATTAAACCCCGTATATACAATCTCCCGCCCTTCCCCCAAAAATGGGGGTCCCAAAATCCTTCCCCTGTTTTCCCTGCTAAAACCCGGGCCCTCCTTAAACGCTTTTCTCGGGTACTTGCTCCTCCCCTCCTGAGGCCAAAACCACCGATGCCTTTAAAGGTAAAGGGGATTCTAGATATGAAAAACGGTTTAGAGGGGAACGGTTTTTTCCTCATTGACTGGAAGGGGTTCGTCCCGAGGAGAGGTCCGGGAGCCAAGAGCAATATTCTGGATTTTTGGTGGAAATTTTTTTAATTCCAGAGGTTTCCCCAGGCCAGAAAGGGGGGGGGAGGGCCCAAGGGGGGGGTACTTTCAAAGGGTTGGGGCCCCCGACCCCCGGGCCCGGGTCGCGGGGGCACCCGTGGTCGCCGCATTGGGGCGCCAAACCCGCCCCGCCCTTTTCGGGCGGGGGGCGCGCTCACCCCGGCGGGCCCCCGGGCCCCCTCTACTTACCCGGGCCCCGCTCCCCGTTTCGGGCCAGCCTTTCCCCCCCCCGCGAGTCCCCACATCAAGGCGCGCGCGCCGGGCCCGGCACTGGGGAGATTTTTAAAAGGGGCCCGTTGGGACCGGTAATTGGGTATTTTCCGGTCACTGCCCCTTTTTTAAGCCTGGGCCCCCTTTCCTGGGGCCCGTTGCCGGATCCCTTTTGTGCCATTTTCCCGCCTATAGAGAAACAAATTTCAAACCCTTGTTCGAAATTACCGGTACCGTACCATTAGCCCCCCCCTTCCCCCCCCCTTCCCCCCCCCCACCCCCCCCCCCCCCCCGGGTTCCTTTTCCCCCCCATTTGGCCCCCCGACCTTGTGCCTTTTCCACGAAAACGAACCTTGCCACCTGCCCCGACCCTTTTGCCTTCCCGACTTTTCGAGCCTGCCCCGAAAATTCTGCAACCACCCCTAACCTTGGCTTCCACCCAAGGGAATTCACGTCCCGGGGTTTAAAGACCTTGGGAGACTCCCGCCGCAGCCCAAGGCCCCTCCCCCTTTTCCGGGGGGGCTCCTGGGGAAAACCTGGGAAACCAACTTTTAAAAACCGTTCCCTGGCGTGGCTTTCACCCTCGTTTTGGGTTGTCCAGTAAACCCTTCTACGTCCGGGTACGTGACACCCCCATATTCTGGAACTCCCTACCACAACACATCAGACTCTCCTCCCCTTTTGCTAGCCTCAAAAGCATCCTGAAAACCTCAGGATTGCCAATTAACTCACTGCCACTACTCCACCCCACAAACATGTCTGCCCCTAACCTTCTGTATCTTCCCACCTATTTTGTAGACTGTAAGCCCTCGTGGGCAGGGCCCTCTCTCCCTCTGCACCAGTTGTTAGTTATTTATCGTTACCTTTGTACCTGTTTGACATATTGTATGTTTGGAACCCCCTTTGAATGTTCAGCGACCTGGAACTAATGGCACTCTAAAATAAAATAAATAATAATAATACTGAACACTGTCAAAGAAAAAAAAATTAAAATGCCAAAATATCAAGTCTCTTACAAATTGGAACATAAAGTGATCAAATAGGCACATGTGTTCAGCCCGCAAATAATGCACCCTCACTCAAGAACAAAGAACAAAAAAGTTAATGGTCAAAGAAAATGGCGCTGCAGTGTAAATTTAAAATAGAGAAAGTATTAAAACATAACGAAAACCCTACATATTTGATATTGCCGGAATCGTACCAACCTGTAGAATAAAGGTAACAGCATGTATACTGAAGAGTGAAAGCCATAAAAACAAAACCCCAGCAAACATGGAACAAGTAAGTTTTTTTCACATTTTACCCCATTTAGAATTTTTTCTAAAAAACAAGCCATCATATGTCTGTTTAGATAGAAAAATAAAAAAAAGTTATGGCTCTTGGAAGCTGGGAAGAGAAAAAAAATCGTAGACCAAAAGAATTATGACCGGTTGTCAGGAAGGGGTTAAAGAAGGATGTATTATGGTTGTTTGGTTATAATGGTGACAATGCTTTAGTTGCCTTTATGTCTAAAATGGCCCTTGATCTGATACGTTTCCTTTATGATTTGATAAGAAGGGAAAGATACTGTACCTGTGATAAGTGCCTCGGGTTAAACTCTAGTATGTTAATCTATAATAAAACTTAAATTAGACTTCAGTCTATATAAACTGGGTTTACCTTCTGAATATCCTGTCACAATTTCAACTGCTATAACATGAACATAAGTGCCAGGAAATACTGCATGATAAGTATTGGCAGTAACTAATGGGGGAAGTAAGTAACACAAATAGCATAAATGTAAGCATGTTTCTTTCCAAGAAAATCTAGTCCACTGGTATGTTTATTTAATACGGTTAGGAAATATGACATGTCCTTTTCAATGAATGGAAATGTAAGGGATCCGTCAGGGGCGCACGAACAGGCACAGACAGCGTGAGGCCCTGACACGGCTCCCACCCCCTCTCCCTCCCCTTTGGGGTGCCCGACTCCTTAATAGGTCGGCCCCAACCAGAAGACTGAACACTATACTGAATAGCGTGGAAACACAAGACGCAGACAAACAATACAAACACAATAAGGGATGGTCAAGCAAGCCAAGTCGGTAACTATCAGGAATGCGGTACAAAGTCAGAAGGCAGAAGAATAACGTGAAACAAGCAGAGTAAGATAACCAGGGAGGCACAGAATAAAGAGGGCGAGTTATAGACAGAAACAAACCAATATAACAGGCAAGGAGAAGAGACAGAAGAACCCTTAAATACCTTCCAGGAGAACTAAGGACAAAGGCAATAGGAGGAAGAAACAGAAGACCAGATAGGAAGGTAGAGCTGTCAATCACCAGGAGCAAGGAGACAGATTAACCCGTGGAGTGCTGGACGATTCCTGGCCCGGGCGTCGGCCAGGAATCAATCAAGATAGCAGGGAAGAAAACCCAGTTCATATTAGTGAACACAAATGTAGACACTATGTCAAAAACCACGGCTTACGTCGCAACGGCCATGTCCGGCGACCAGAACTCAACGCTGGGGTTCTTTCTGGCATGATCATGACAGGAAAGCAGCAGTTGTCCATTGTGGTGCCGTGTCGCTCTCGATCCCTGTTTGCGCGTCCTCCGCAAGCACAAACATGTAAATCCCTTAGCACCCCGGAGGGCCGTCCTTGCTCTACCCCGCTATTTAGCCTAGTAGGCTCAATGACTTAAGCCTATCAGGCGTTGCCATGTTGCTGACGTAGGCAATGCAATGACTTCAAATCATTGTGCCGCTTACGCCAGGCTTCACTTGAAAAAGCCAGTCTGGTGCTTGTTGGAACAGGGTGTTCATTTTTTTCCTTTCAGTAATGAGGCCCAACTACCACCTAGCCGGGGCCCCAACCTAAAAACCAACCCTAAGGGGGGCCCCCACCTCCCTACCTGGGGCCCCCCTCCACTTACCTACCTTACTGGAGTCCCCAAACCCTTTCCCCCTACCTAATTTGGTCCCTACTTATCAAACCCCTGGGCCCCAAACTACCTACCTAACAAATTAATTCACGGTTTTAACCAAACCTACCCAGCCTAACCAAACCCTACTTTGGGGCCTACCTACCTACCTGGGGCATATCTACCCCCCCCTCCCCCTAGGCCTGTCCCCAAACCCAACCTGCCTGGGACCTTTAAAAACCCAAAATCAACCGAGATCTCCCTACAAAATTTGGGGCCCCCTATAAACCAACCTAAAAGCCTTCCCTGTTTACCATCTGCCTATGCCCTTGCCAAACCAAACCTACCTAACCCCCAGTCCCCTACCGGCTGACTAAATGTACCCTAAAAGGTTTTCCCCCCCCTTTTTAAATAAAGGCCTTTGGTCACCTCCCAAAGCTCCCCTGGGGAATTTTCCGCACATACTTACCAAAAGGGGACAAAACCCAACCTTTTAATAAAGAATTTTTAAAATTTTAATGTAAAATTGGGGCCTTGCCTAGCTGAGGCCTTACCTATTGTTGGCACCACCTACTAACCAGGATCTTACCACATAATGGGTGGCCTATCGACCTAATAAAAAGGGGTAGAGAGGGCTCCCCTTTCAAATTAGAGTTTTCCAAACTAATTGGGGGGCCTAATTTCAATCGAAAAGGGGGCCCTATATATCAGGCCATTTTTTAATTTTTCTTGCTCCCTAGGAACTTTAAAAAAGCTTCACCCAAAAAAGTTTAATTAAAATTTTTTGCTTTTTCCCGGGTTTTCCCCCGGACAAACATTGGACCTGTTTGGACCCCTTGGGCCCCAAAGGGGTTGGGGATCCATTTCTTTAACCCCAAAAAACCCCCACCCTTTAAATGGCATAAAGGGGAAAAAATTTTTATTTTTTCGCCTACTTTTCAACAGCCCATAACTTTTTTTATTTTTTAAGACGCATTCAAATGAAAAATTGTTTTATGAGGGATAAGTTCTATTTTGGGGGGGGGGGGAATTTTTGATTTTTAAGTTCATTTTTCACCCAAATAACCCTTTTAAATTTTAAATTTCCCCTTACGGGTCTTTCAGGGTCATTTGAATACTTGATACATTTAGGGTTTTTTTGTGTGTAATATATGCACAATAATGTTTTTATTAAACATTTGTTTTATTATTTATTTGATTTATTTTTTTCCCCACGTTTTATGTTTTTTGCTTCTTTTTTTAATCCCAGTAAGGGATAACTATTGTACAAATTTTTTTTACACTTAGAAATTGTATTAGAATATTTTTTTGAAACTCAGTAAGCCCACGGGGTGCTGTAAAGGGCAACAGACAGTTTTCCCGGGACCGCGGGTTTTTATACAACAGCCAGGGGGCAATGTAGCCCCCCGGGGCGGGACTGTAAAAAACTAAGATTTTTCTTTTTTTCCCCATTAAAAAACAAATCAGGGCCCCCTTTTAAATTTTGGTCAAACAATATGAAAAAAAAAGGGGGAAAGCTCTGATTGGGGTTTGCAAAGGACAAAAAAGAAAGCCCCAAAGACCGGGGCCCATTTTTTCAAACATAAACCCCTTTTATTTAAATAAACTGTCCCCAACACCACCCTTTTTTTGACCAAATTTTTTTAAAAAAAGTGTCGGGGATGCCCAAAATCCCGGGTTTCCCCAACTTCCTAAGAAAAAACCAACCCCCCCAAAAAAAGGGGCGCTCTGCATTTAAAATTTAAATTCCCCCAAAAACACGGCCGAAAAGGGCAAACAGAGGGATGAAAAAACAGGCAAACAAAGCAAAAAACCCCAAATAAGAGAATGTCAAGCAGTCAAGATCAAAAAAAGGAAAACAACCAAATTTCCCGGGATCCAAAAAATTTCCCAAACCAAAAATGAAAAAAACAACGAAGCCCAGAAATACTAGAGAAATCACGGGCCCACGGGAAAAGGAAATAAAGAGTTTAAATAGTCCCTGTCCCACCCTGGGGATTGGACCCTCAAAAAAAGTCCGAACAAAACATTTGGCTAAGGCAGAGAAACAAACAAGAAAATTTAAAGGTGGGTAGCAAAACTACGGGCAGTACCCCCCTTTTTTAAGGGTCTCCCGGACTCTAACAAATGGGGACCGGGATAAAGGAAACATTTTCTTAAAAACCCCTTTACCAGCCGGTCAGCAAAAACAAAAACCCTTGGAACCCGGGTCCGCTCCTTGGGCCCATCCCCTTTTCCCAATGAAAAAAAATTTCGGGGGTTCACCCCCTTTATAATTTTTTGTATTTAGTATTTCCACCCCTTGGGTTCCCTCCTACAAAGAAGTCCCCTGTTTTTGACTGCAGGGTCCCAAAAGGCTCCCGCCTTCAGAGCTGACAAGAAAACCCTTATGAAAAAACGCGGTCCATTTTTCCCAGAATTCACGGGACTTTCTTTATTTTTTTACAAAAAGGTCCCGGGGGTAAACATGTATTTACATGGGTGCAAACCCTCCCCCCTTTTTGGGGCCTTTGATTTAAAGGCGCCCCTTGTTCACCCCAGGGCAATTAAAACAAAAATACAAAAAGGAAAAATAACTTTTTATGATACAGTAGGAAATACCTTTCTAGGAGTCACCTAGTAACCTGTTGTTCTGCAGTAGAAACAACCCCTTTCTTTTGATAAAGGGACAACCCCACGCATGGGCCCCCTTCCCCTGAAACCTGTCGCCTCTTTTGCCCCGGGAGGAAGGAAGAGGTATATCAGAATGCTCCTTTTGCTCCCCATAAATGAGGGTTTTGACCCAAATTTAAAAGGGGTCATTGATCTACTAGGATTTTAGAAACTGACAAAAAGGGATTTTTTGAGTGCCTCTGGAAAAAAAAAATGAAAGGGAAAGCCCCTTTCCCCACTGCACGGAATGAGACCATAGTCTAAATTTTCAGAGAAAAAAAAAAAAGAGTTTTCCACGGGTCCCTGCTCCTACCAAAAAATAACATTTTTGGTTTTGGGAAACAAACCAAACGAAAGGGTTTCATCGAAAGGGAAAGGGCCCAAGACATAAAAAAAATCTACTAAGTTTATTTCTAAGAAACCCCGGGTTTTCCAAAGGGGGGAAATCCCAAACTTGAGGATTCCCCTGTAGTAATGAAATAATGAACCCCACTTGTTGTTCTTCAGTATCTGAGGGATGTGTTTTCAAACCCTTTAAATAAAGCTTGCAGTTTTCCTGGAATGTGAAAAAGGCCTTATCGGGGAAAAGGGCCCTAACCATTTTGGGTTTTTAACCCAAAATTGAAAGAAAACCTTTAAGCAACAGCTTTCTGGGGGGGCGTTGTCCCCCTGAAATTTTAACCATCTAGCAGGATCTTGGACCAACTGCACAAACTGTCCACCCTTGGCCACCAGATTTGTTTTGTTTTGTACTGGGGAAGCGACAAGCAGTGCTTTGAATGGAAACCCCAAAAAGCTCACCCCCTAAATTTTCCCCCAATTTCCCCCAACTCCGACCCCCCTGACCCCCATATTTTGGGGGCATGTTTTTAAGTGATAACTTTTTTTTAATAAAATGGAAACATCAGGCTTTTTACCCCTTTTATGATAAAAAAATCAAGCATTTAGGTAAAAACAGACACTGACAAGCAAAATAGTAACAATATTTTTTAAAAATTTGGGCTTTCCCGGGTCCACATCTTTCCACCACTACAAACTTTTAACATGAGACTACCATCATTTTAAAGATAACCAACTTACCTAACAAAAATTTAGCATCCCGCTTTTGTTTTTCAGAAAAAATTACATGTAACGGGATTTTTACGTTTTGCCCTAAAAACCAAAATTTTTAAAATTTTTTTTAATTTTTTTAAATTTGTAAATTTCCCCCTTTGGGTTTTAATACTGCCTGAATCCTTCTGGGCTCGGATCAGATTCAAGTATGTCATGACCAAAAACTATCCCAGGTCCTTCCCCCTTCTCAGTTTCCCCAAAGTTTGGGGCAGCTGGACTTAGATAAAAATATAGGGTTTTTATCAAAATCTACCCCCCAAGGGGTTTAATTGGGTTTAGGTTTCCCGGGGCCAAAGGGGGCCAAACAGCAACTCCCAAATTCATTTTTCCCCTTGAAAAACCCTTCCTTTTTCCCAAACCCTTTAAGTATCTTTTTGGGGCCCTTGTCCTGCTGGAACACTTGTCGTCCTTTTCTACCCCAAAAAACTTTGAGTGTATGGAAAATAACTATCTTTTTAGGGAATTTTCACAATGGGGTCAGCATTGAATCATTTTTGATCCGGTCAATATCCAACACTTTGCTGGAAACAACACATATCAAAAAAAGGGTTCCTCCACCCAACTTGACATTTTCTTTTAAATTTTTCCCATCTGTTGCTTTTCCCGCACCCGTCAGGTCTGACCCTGGGTTTAACCTTTACCCTTTTTGACAGCAATTGGGAAAAATGTTCTGAAAAATTATCAATTTATTAGCTATGGGACGGAAACTTTTTTCCCTGCTGTTAACGCTTTGGGCCCGCTCAAAGGGAAACAATTACACTCCTCAACTGATGAGGGAAATATGTGGGAGCGGGGAAACACTGCAAGACCCAATTCCCCCTTGTTTTTTTGGCACTGCAAAGAAAATAAATGTATCAACTTATTTTATATTTTGGGGGCGGTTTCATTTTAAAAAACGCTCCCGCAAAATTTGGGGATAAACTCTTGGGCCCCCAAACCCTTGCTTCAAAGGATTCCCGGGCAAAAGATTAGGGCAACTGTTTATTCGTTTTGGGAAATTCCCCAATCCCTTTTCCCGGCCCTTTTTTTTGGGTAAGGGAGACCCAAACCCCCCAGAAAGGGGCAACCCCCCCCCTTGACCCCCCCAAACCTTTTCTAAAAAAGAAAAGCAAACAACAGATGACAAAAAAGGCACAGGGGAAAAACAAAAAACAATTTAAAAGCAATGTCAGGGGGGCTGGGGGCAAACCATGAATTTACACAGGGGGCCGAAATAGAAGGGCCGGAGAGTTACCAAACACAACCAAATTTTCCCAAACCAAAAAATTCAAACACAATTTTAAAACAAATTTTAACCAGGGTACAAAAAACAATCACAGGCACAGGGAAAAAAAATTGAGAGGTTAAATAGCTTACCCAGCCAGGTATTTGGGAAACCAGGACTAAACCCCCTAGGTAACCCCAACAAACCCTTGGGGAGGCCTAAAAAACTGAAAAAACCCTTTAAACCCCTTTCCGACCAAAGGGACTTTTTGGGACATCCAGGGTTGAATGCCTTGCTCCCAAAAAGGATGTACCGGTACTTTCCCCAACACATGTCGGCTCACAAACCCCCCTTGCACGTTTGACTTGGGGACCAAAACGGGATACTACCAAATTTCCGCTGCGGGTGTCCAAACCTGACACCCAGAAGCTTTACTAAAGCATCTGGTGCTTTTTTTAAGTCACCCTTCCCCGGGAATGCATTGTGGGGAATTGGGCCGGGGCTGGTGGGCTGACAGTTTCCATAGAGATGATCCCTATTGGGAAACAGTGATATAGATCAATTTAAAAAAAACCCCTATAGGAAAAATTAAAAAAAAAAAAAAAGACGGAAAAAATAAAAAAAAGTAAAACACAAACAATAAAAAAAAAAACGAAAACCGCCCTTTTTTCCCCCTTTCCAAAAGGCAATCCCCCCCCAAAAAAATCAAAACTTAAAATAAAGTAAATTTTAAATGCAAACCCACGTGCGTAACGACCTGCCCTACAAAAATTTTGGGCATGTTAAATTTTCCTGTATGAGAAACTCGAAAAAAGCCCATTTTTTTTGTCATCTTTGCAAAACAAAAAATGGGAAAAAAAAACTTAAATAAATTCCCCAAAAAAGATGCCCATTAAAAAAATCAGTTTAAAACCCCCCAAAAATTAAAAAAACCCCTTTAAAAATTTTTTTCACTACAAAGAAAATATCTCAGATTATGGGGACAGTAAAAATAAGCACTTTTTTTAAATTTTTTGCATTACCTCAGTCACATGGTTTGGCAGATTTTTTTTAACTTTTTTTGTAAATCTGTATTTTGTTTCGCTTTCTGCTGGTCGGGACATGTCCCCCTTTCTGGATTCGCCCCCCCCAACACGCCCCCCGCAAAGTATTGGCTGGCTGACATTTCATTAAGGGCCCGTTTTGGGGAAAAACCCCCCCCCCCCCCACAGGGAAAACCCCGGCCACCCCCCTGTGCTGGGATTAGCTCCCTCTGAGCTGTAAAAAAAAATAATGAAACCAGGTTTTTGCTGGCTCTATAAAAACATCTCCCAACTCTAAGGGGGAATGATCGGGCAAATTCCCGTCTGTTTAAGTCACCCCCAAACCCCCCATATTTAAAAATAGTATTTTTGAGTCTCCTGCCGTTAACAGGGGGAAAATGGGGGGGGGCAGTGTACACTTTCCCCACATAATTCCCCATCAGTTCACGCTGGTTGGGTTTTTAACTGCATAAAAGCACAGCAAAAAAGCTTGGGGAAGTTCCCGCCTGAAAGCTTGCAGACCAAAGGGCCCAACATGCCAGGGGGCTGATGACGTCCTCTTCAGACATCCTTTTGCTTCTACCGCCCCCACCCAAATTTATGATGTCACAGGCTTCATGAGGAAAAACACACCCTTTCCCGGAGGAAAAGACCCCGCCCCCGAAAATTTTAAATTCAATTTTCAAAGAAATTTTCGGAAAAGCCTGAACCAAATTTTAAAAGATAAAACCCTTTTAAACCCCTTTAAACCGAATGCCCAAAAAAATTTCTTTAAAAACCAGCAAATTTTTTAGTTTTTTCCCCCCCTGCGTTTCAACAGTTTGGAAACTTTTTTAAATTTTTTTAAACAACAGGGGAAAGGTTTTTGGGGAAAAAATTTTGGGGGAAAAAAGTTTTAACCCCCCGGGGTTATTTCGGGGCCCCCCAAAGTTTTTTTGGAACCCCCCTTAAATTGGAAAAGGGGGAAAAAAATTAAAATTTCACTTTTAAATTCAATGTTTGTTTTTCATCGTTCACATTTCACACTTAAATTTCTTTCTAGATTAATTTTACAGCTTATTAAAGGTCGGTGCGTACCTAATAGTGTAGTTTTTTTTGTGTGTTAAAGTTTTGCACAATTATTTTTTTTTACAAATTTTTTTTCTATTATTTATTTTTTTTATTTTTTAAAACACTTTTTATAATTTTTTTTTTAATCCCAAAGAAGGATAACTTTTATTTAAATTTTTTATTTTTATTTCACTTAGAATGTTTTAGCATAAATTTATATATGGGGTAATACATTAAAAATCTTGAGTAATTGACATGGGCACGAACAGGGGAACACACAGTTTTCCCCCGATTGCTTGGGGTTCTTACATAAACACCCTGGGGCCCACCCATCCCCCGGGGTGACTAAGCAAACCATTCCCTGGGCTCTGTCGGGTCACCAAGTCCCAACACCTGACATGAAAATAAAGTATTTTGATATTATTTTTATATTTAACTTATTTTGGGCATACATATGTTTTTTTCATTACATTTGTTCCAATTTTTTGGTTTTTTTTTATTTCTGTGACGCAGAACCCCGGTGCCTTTTTTTTTTCTTTTCTTGGGGGAAATTTCACTTTGCTGTTTTCGGATTTTAAATTTTTCTCTTTATGTTTATTTTTCATTTTTTTAATCAATTTAAATAAAAATTTAAACTTTCCCCCATTTTTTTTGTTGGGTTTAATTTTTTTTATTGTTTTTTTTTCCCGTAGGGGTTTTTTGGTTATCCAACACTATTGGGTTAAATTTTTTTTCAAATAACCCGGTACTTAAAATAGTGCAACATATAGTTTTTTGGTTTTTTTTGGGGAATTTTTCCCCCACTGGGCAATGGGTGGAGCTACAGTTTTCTGTGCGGGGCAATTTTGGAAAAATACCCTGTCCCACAACACCACTTTCCCCCACTGAGCTATAGATTCCCATAACTATTCCATAACCCAAAAATAAATGTATATTTTTGGTGTACAGCCCTCAGTTTTCCTTTTTATTTTACAGAACCGCCCTCACACTACCCAACCCGTCAAACCCGACAAAAGCCCCCAAAAACATGCCCAGTTTCCGTCCCACTCCTGGGAGGACAGGTTTCTGCTGAGGAAGAACCGGCGGCCAATTTTTTTCTTCTATAATGAAATTTTCCCCTAAAACAAAACGACAGACTTTTTTAATTAAAAAAAAATTTAAAGGGAATTTTTTCATTAAAACATATAGTTTTTTTTTTATTTTTGTTTTCTTTTTTTTCCCCGGGAAAACCCCTTTTTATGGGATACTGCTTTTTTAAAATGACTCTGAAATTTAAAACTTGAAAAGGGAGGAAAAATTACATAAAGCATTTTTGGTGCGCTGGGCAAATAGGGCAAATCAGTGTTGAACTGGGGTACCTAGGGCCCACTTGTTGAATTTTTTACTGTCCTTCCCTTTAAAAATGTGGGCCCCTTTTTTTTCAAATTTTTCCCCTTTCCCCCCCCAAAAAGATATAAGTTTAAAAGAAAATCCAGGGTCGCCCCTGCTCAAGGGCCCCTGGGGTTTTTCCCCGTGGGGCCCGTCTTTAGGGTTGGGGCCCCCTGGCGTCAAACCGGGCCCGGAACGGAATTATTTCCGGTTGCAGCCAGTGAAAAATTTGGGGGTTTTTTTTTTTAACTCCTTCAGCAAAGGGTCATAAAATTAAAAGGGCTTTTTTTTCCACCCCCCCCCCAAAAAGCCCCCCAAATTTTTTATTTTTCCATCTACTATACATTTTGCGGGGAAAAAAAGTAATTTATTTAAAAGGGGAAATTTACCCTTTACTACAAATTGGGGGGAAAATTTTAAAAAAAAAAACCGGGACTTACACCAATTTTTTCAGAGCTTTTTTTTAACAGTTTTCAAATTTTTCGGACAAATGATGGTTATCTTTATTCTACAGGTTGATCAATCCAGCAATACCAAATATGTCCGGGTTTTCGTTTTGTTTTGGGGGACTGTAAAAAAAAAGTACAAACATTTTTTTTTTATTTTTCCAAAAAATTTTTTAAAAATGGGAAACCCTTTTTTTCGCGACCCTAACTTTTTTTACTTTTATATACGGGCCCCTTTAGTGAGGGTTTCATTTTTTGTGGGGTGAAAATGTACTTTTTAAAAGGGACAAGTTTGGAATACATGCACTTTTATTCCAATTTTTTAGGGGACATGAAATTAAATTTAAATTTTTTTTCTTTTAGTGTTTTACGTACAGGTAAAAGATGTTATTAAATTTTTTTTGACAAAGGACTTTTTTAGACCCGTGATCCCCAAAAATGGAACTTTTTTATACTTTTTTATTATTTTATGTTTTTTATTTGTAAATTATCAAAAGAGGAGTGATTTGAACTTTTAATATAGATAGATTTTTTTTTTTTAATACTTTAAAACATTGACTCCCCCTAGGATGGTTCACCACTAGGGGGCGCAATCGTTTGTATAGACAATGCAATAAGGTGTCCAAAGATGGGGGTTTTACTACTTCCTGTCTGGGGCAGCAAGTAGTAAAACTGGAAACAAAGCGGCAATAGAAGCCTTTACCAGACTTCCAGCTGCCATGTTAACCGACTGGGACAACACGATCTCGCCGCGGAGGTCCCGATCAGAGTGTGAAATACAGCCGTGGCATCTAAGGCTATGTTCACACGATGTACTACGGCGCGTACAGCATGTGCCGCAGTACATCTTGCCTTTCGGGAGCTCGCGCTGATACGCGCATACTTCCGCGGTGTGGCGCCGGCCCCATTGACATTCATTACTCACGGCGCGTATTCTCTATGAGAACTATGGATTACCGTAACTTCGGCGCACATCTCGCCCATATTAGAGCGAAATGCGCAGCAAAATTACCCCGTGTGAACATACCCTAAAGAGTTAAACAACACGGAATGGAGACGACTCCATTCTAAGCTATTACTGGCAGTTGTCAGCTGAGCTGCAATTAGCATCAGACACCCGCCAGCTATGAAGTGGGATCGTAGAGCAAAGCCCCTAACCCCAATCAGGACGTGCCAGTACCCAACCAATGACCGACACTCACAGTGTAGGGAGTGGGCTCAGTTCCCGAGCCCACTCCATACTTGTGCCTCTGCTGATAGGCAGAGGTAGGTGCCTTAGGTGGTCGCCCAGTTCTTTTTATCCATCATCCTGGCCCTGCTTGAAGGTTTTAATTAAATAATAGCAAGCACAGATCTGAAACAGGTATATGGGAAAATTGTATAATCTTTCTTTATACAGACAATAACATTAAAGGGGTGTTCCAAAACTACTAACAGCTCACTAGTCTGCTGGAGATGACAAAAATAGAGAAAAAAAAACTTGCTTGATCCAGCACTGTGTCTGGTGCCGGTAAACCTCGCCAGTTCAGTCTTCACATGACCCTGCAGCCAATAACAGGTCGCAGCAGTCACATGCGGTCTATCCAGCAAGAAACCACTGTTGCCGGTGAATAGCTGCAGGGTCATGTGCAGAAGGAACGGTGACTTGGCGCTGGAATGAGCAGGTGTATTAGGAATTTTATATTTATATGTATTCTTTTTTAATCACCCCCAACGTACTGACGAGCTTCAGTGACCAAGTATTTTCATGGGTTTTCCCG
>JAODAL010062489.1:0-19729 GCA_025379985.1 Phyllomedusa bahiana | reverse complement strand
TAAATTTTATATTTATATTGATATATAAACTTTTATGTTTTTTTTTCATTTTTTCAAAATTTACAAAAAATTACAAAAAAAAATAAAAACAAAGACCCCAAAAGAAAAAAGTGTCATGCATTCTACATCGTGAAATGAAACTGCTTATTCATATAATGATTGAACTTCTACGTACATTACTGTAAATAAAGACTTATACACTCCTTAAATCCAAGTGTTAAAACCAACAACAACAACATACAATACAAGACAGAAACAAAAAAAGGAAAGGGGGGAAAAAACCACTTTTATTTTTACATGTGCCCCTTTCTTTAGAAACCCAAAGGGGCCCCCAAAATCCCCCAAGGAAAAAAATCATAGGTTTTTAGTTGTCAAAAAACCTTTTCCCCAATTTGACGACCCCCTGGAAAAATTGGCCCAATTCTATTATGGATTGAGGCAGTAAGTTTTCCATTTTTCTAATATCTATCAAAGGGACTTTACCACCTCCGGTTCAGGCGCTTCCCTGGTTCCAATTGGTTGAGTTTTAAACAGCCGCCGCCTTTTGTTATGTAAGAATTCTTTTTTTAAACTTATACTTTTTAAGCGGGAAAAGGGGAAGCTTTAAATGGGGAACGGTTAGGGTCCATAGGCATACTTTATTTTTGTATATAAATTTAAAAAAGGGACTTGGGGGCCCATGTATGAAAACGGTCTAGGTCTAAAACTCATTGTTCCCCTTTGGGAAACCCTTCAGGGGCCCATAGAAATAAAATCAGAGTTCCCACCCATTTTTTCAGGCACTATATAAATGAGAGGGGTGCTCGTTTGGTTTTGCTATGGGTCTGTTTGGGTTTTGCTTGGGCAAAAAAGGGGGAGTTATGCCCCTGGGGACATTTTTTTATACATGGGGCCCCTTAATCTTTAACCAAAAAGGGTTGGTTCCCCGGGCTTTCCCCAAAAAAATATGATAGTTTTTCCCTTCCCCAAGTTGCATCACATCCCAAAACCCCTTACTGAAATAGACGGTTTCCCAGTTTTTTTGAAAACTTTTTTAAGGGGGATGTTCCAGAGATTAAGTCTTGTATTTTTTTTTTTTATAGTTGGGGACATAGATTTTTGAAAAGGGCCCGTTCCGAAAATTTTCCCCATTCCCCGTAGGATATTTCTACCAAAGTTTCCCATTTTTTTTATATATGTGTTTTTGGTAAATTTTTCCAGAGGGGGGCTAAGCAAAGGGCCCCTAGATTTTTTGAAAAAAAACCCTTTCTTTTTTGAATTATTAAAGTTTCATAACTTTTAAAACGGGATAGGGAAAGGAAAACTGTTAAGGAATGTAAAAATACGGGGGGTCAAAAAAAGGTGAGATTTGCACATAGGAATAGTAAAAAACTATCCGGTATGTTTTTTTAAATTTTGGAGGGGGGAAAAAAAGGGAAAGGGGAATTTGTCTAGTTTATGGCCCTATTCTGCGAAGCGGGAAAAAGCCTATTAGGGAAACCCAAAGTCTCAAACCCGGTTTTAAATAAACCCCTCTGGCTTAAAAAGGATTGAACAAAAAAACTGTCATGGCCGAGGGGGAAAAACATAGCTGAAATCGTTACGCATATCTTTTTCCTTATCTCTCTCCAAAGGGACTCGTGGGCCCAAAAAAGGGGCTTTTTGTTTTATGGTAAAGTTCCCCATAAAAAGGGAAAAGGGGAATGTTTTGGGTCCCAAAAAAAGTTTTCGATTTCGGACCATATGGAATAGGCATATAGAGAGGCCCACGCTGGGATTCTTCGCAGCTGTGAAGCCCATTTTAATATTTAAAAATTTTTGGGGTTTGCCGCCCCCCCAACTCATTTTTTTCCCATTAAGACACTCTTCTTTATTCTGTGGCACTTAGAATGTGGCGCTTAGAATGTTTGACTGAAGTGCCCTCAAATCTCTAAGTGGGACCCGAATGGGCAAAGCTTCAAAAAGATATAACAATTTGGGTAAAAGTGACATGTGGAGATTCTCCCTAGTAAAGACAGAGGTAATCCCTTCCACTTATTCAGTGAAGTTCTGATCTCCTGATATACCCTCGGAAAATTATGGCTATACAAAGAGGCATAAGAGCTAGTTAACTGAAATCCTAAATATTTAAGAGAATCAGATTTCCAATGGTATGGAAAATTAGTTTTCAAAGATTCTACCATCTGCTTGGGAAGGTTTATAGGTAAAGCTTCCGTCTTTGTGGTGTTGATTTTATATCCTGATATATTCTGAAATTTGTTCAGTAATTGATACAAATTGGGGAGTGATGTATGCGGTGACGTCAACATTAATAGAATGTCGTCGACGAAGAGAGACAACTTAAATTCTCTATCCCAGACAGAGATTCCTTGAATATTTTGGTCAAGACGGACGGCAGAGGCAAGAGGCTCCATGCACAAAGCCAAGATCAGTGGCGACAGTGGGCAACCTTGTCTGGTGCCACTTGAGATATGGATAACTGGAGACATGTTGTGTGGCAACCGAATCATGGCCGTTGGTTTGGAATAAAGGCCTCGTAGAGCCCAGAGGAAGGGACCCCCAATCCCAAAGGCTCTCAGCACCGAGAACAAATAAGACCAACCAATGCGGTCAAATGCCTTTTCAGCATCTCAACTTAGTAGCAGGGCAGATTGGTCCAATTTATTGATTGCATCAATTAAGTCTATTGCTCTACGCGTGTAGTCGTTCCCCTTGGCGGTTTAGAATAAAGCCTACCTGATCTTTGTGAATTAAATGTGCTAACCATATTGACAGTCTATTGGCTAATAATTTTGTCAAAAATTTTAAATCCAAATTAAGTAAAGCTTTGGGTCTATAGCTGGATACTTCCATAGGGTCTTTATCCAGCTTGGGCAAGAGCGTTATATACACTCACCGGCCACTTTATTAGGTACACCTGTCCAACTGCTTGTTAACACTTAATTTCTTATCAGCCAATCACATGGCGGCAACTCAGTGCATTTAGGCATGTAGACATGGTCAAGACAATCTCCTGCAGTTCAAACCGAGCATCAGTATGGGGAACAAAGGAGATTTGAGTGCCTTTGAACGTGGCATGGTTGTTGGTGCCAGAAGGGCTGGTCTGAGTATTTCAGAAACTGCTGATCTCCTGGGATTTTCACGCACAACCATCTCTAGGGTTTACAGAGAATGTCCGAAAAAGAAAAAACATCCAGTGAGCGGCAGTCCTGTGGGCGAAAATGCCTTGTTGATGTCAGAGATCAAAGGAGAATGGGCAGACTGGTTCGAGCTGATAGAAAGTCAACAGTGACTCAAATAGCCACCCGTTACAACAGGTAGGCAGAAGAGCATCTTCTGAACACACAGTACGGCGAACTTTGAGGCAGATGGGCTACAGCAGCAGAAGACCACACCGGGTGCCATCCTTTCAGCTAAGAACAGGAAACTGAGGCTCCAATTTGCCCAAGCTCATCGAAATTGGACAGTAGAAGATTGGAAAAAACGTTGTGCTGGTCTGATGAGTCTTGATTTCTGCTGCGACATTCGGATGGTTAGGGTCAGAATTTGGTGTCAACAACATGAAAGCATGGATCCATCTGCCTTGTATCAAACGGGTTCAGGCTGGTGGTGGTGGTGTCATGGTGTGGGGAATATTTTCTTGGCACTCTTTGGGCCCCTTGGTACCATTGAGCATTGTTGCAACACCTTGTGGAATCTATGCCACGAAGAATTGAGGCAGTTCTAAAGGCAAAAGGGGGTCCAACCCGTTACTAGCATGGTGTACCTAATAAAGTGGCCGGTGAGTGTATGAGTGCAGAAACGTTGATGGCAGTTCCACATCGCTTAATATAGAATTATAGAGCTGGAGCAGGTATAGTGACAACTGAGGGCTATAGACTTGATAATAGAGGTAAGTCAAGCCATCCGGACCCAATGCCTTGCCATTAGGCATTGATTTAAGAACTTTCTCCAGTTCCTCCACTGTAATTGGGGAATTAAGAGAGTCCCTGGCCTCCAATGAGAGAGAAGGTAGCTTACAAGATTCTATAAACTGTTCAAGGATCTGATCACGAGTGCCCTTATTGCTTGGGAGAGTTTCTGGGAGGGAGTATAATGTGGAAAAATACTTGTGAAACAATTGTGCCACTTTCTGTGGATCATATGTAACCTGTCCCCCCAGTATCCCGCATGGCGTACAGAGTGCGCTTAGCTTTATCGTCCCTCAACTGCCTGGCCAAAAACGTAAGGGCTATATTCCCCCCGTTGAAGTATCTCTGTCGGGCATATAGAAGTAATTTTTCCCTTGTTCCAATAGCTAAGGATTTTAATTGGGCTCTAATGCTCACTATGTGTCTCAGAGTGGACTTTGAGGGATGCCCTACTAAAGATGCTTCTAAGGAGGATAATTTCCATTGTAAAGTATCCTTCTGTAGGTTAGCACTCCTTTTTATCCTGGAGCCAATAGCTATATAGGAGCCCCTTAAGACTTTTTATGTGCCTTCCAGAGTGTCATCAAGAACGAGACCGTACCCTCATTGATGGAGAAGTAGTCAATAAGTTGTTTACAAATCTCCTCTCTGGACTGTGGGTTTTTAATGAAACTTTCATTCAGATGCCAATCACAGGTACATATTGCCACATTTTCCATTTTTAAAGTCAAGGTTATAGAAGCGTGATCCGTCCAAGTAATATATCCAATGTCCGCCTCTGCCATCCGCCATAACACTCGAATATTGCCAAAAACATAGTCTATCCGAGAGTGGGAACCGTGAGGATGGGAGAAAAAAGTATAAGAGCGTTCTGTGAGGTGAGCTATCCTCCACAGTTCAAAGAGGGCGTGCTTTCTGATGAGTTGTCAAAACTTCCTAGAGAGTTTGGATTGCAGAGTGACTTTTGGAGTTGGCTTGAGATAAAGCCTATCCATGGCCTCAGAAAATGCCATGATAAAATCTCCCCCTAGTATTAACATAGTAGAGGTATATTCATGTAATTTAAGGAGCACACGTTTCAAGAATTTTATCTGAGACTGATTAGGTGCGTAAACGTTACATAAAGTTAAAGGAGTTCCCAGATAGTCCCCTCTGAGTATAATAAATCGCTCTTGATCATCCAAATGCGTTTCTTTGACCTGGAAGGGACATGACCTGGATAATAAGATAGCTACCCCTGCCTTTTTTCTCTTGAGAAGAGATATAAGCTGTTGGGTGCAGATTTCTGGCAAAAGAGAACTTCCCCTCTTTATTAAAATGTGTTTCTTGGTGGAGGACAATTTCTGCCCGCGCAGTGCAAAGCTCTGATAACAACAACTGTCGCTTGATATTAGTATTAAGGCACTTTACATTAATAGATAACAATTTAGCCATCATAGATCAAAATAAAGAGAAAAGATCTTTGAGAAGGATTACCCCATACACAAAAGGACACGACTTGTTTTTGGAGCCTGTAAACGACACAGAATGAGGGGGTAAGACAAGATGGTAAACATTTAAGTAACTGGAACATTGTAAGACAGAAAGCTAGTAAACCAATTAAACACCGGGCCACGAAATGTCCAGTAATAGGGGAGAACGTAGCAAGAATAGATGATCAAAACATTATAACACGTCTATTTAACCTGGCGATTAGCTCCAATGGGGAGCTCTAACCGAGTAACAGTCCCCTATTGGGGGAAGATGTTGAGCGCAACAAAATGGTATAGGAAAAAATAAAAAAAGGAGAAAGAAAAAGGTCAGCCACACAAGACCACCGTTATATTCCCTGAGAAGAGAGAGAAAAACAAATTAAGATTAGAGAAAGTGATTCTCAAGAATAAGGGGCTGCTATAAGCATTGCTTGTAATTTGTAACCTTATGTAAACCTGGCAATAATCAAGTCTTTGGCGGCGATGGAGTAGCCTGTGGTGATCGTCTTGGAACTGGAGTGGGAAGTCGTCGTCTGTGACCCTGTACCTTTTGCCACATCACCGGTGAGGAGGGTTAAGGCAAACCCAGTTCCCAATCCTGAATTTCTGGAACCGGAATATCCATCACAGGGCAGAAACGACGAAGGTCCTCGTGTACTTTAAGCATAGATGAACGACCATCTTTGGACGCTAACAACATGAAGGGGAAACCCCATTTGTATTTGATTCCCCGTTTTTTTGAGTTCCATTAGGAGAGGTTTCAAGCATCTCCTTTTCTGTAATGTTATCCAAGACAAGTCCTGATAAATCTGAGGTTGGGTGCCCTTCTACTCAATGGAATCTTTAATCCTGGCATGCGACATGATGTGTTCCTTTAGCTCATAGTCATGTGAACAACAGGTCACATCCCTTGGAAAATTATTGGTCAGTTTCGGCTTCAGCACTCTGTATATTCTTTCAAATGTAATGGTATGTGAGGCGGGCTCCTCCAGTAGCGAGTTGAAGATGTCGGTAAGGATGCTGCTTAAGTCCACTGCGGCCTTAGCCTCCGGAAGGCCAAGAAGTCTGAAATTGTTGCGCCTCCCCCTGTTGTCTAGATCTTCTATATGTCTTGCCATATCTCTTAAGGCCTGAGCTTGCGAAGATGTTTGCATATGCAGATTAGAGACATACTGTAAGTTCTAGTTTCATCCTGTGAAAAATATAATATCCACTGCACACCTTAAGATGATTTGCAAAGTTTAATGAGTAAACAAATACAGTGAGCCAAAGATCCTCATTCATATACAATATATACTCTCAACAAATGTATCTTTTAGTCAAAAGAACACTTGTTGAGAATATTTTTAAATTTTATGCAGTACTCTGGATCATCGGCAAAGATCGTGGGCCTTAAATGACTTCGCAGGCCTCTTGGAATCCTTTGAACTCTATGGTACTCTGATAAGGTAGCAGCATGGAGTTCATAGGCGGTATGTTTTCTCAATTCTTTTTCATAGTCCCTTGTTCTTAATTCAGAAGGGGGAATATAAAGGAAATCACGAGATAGACTAGTGTTGGATATGATCCTTTCGGCTTCACTGCTTGTATAAGCAAAGGTCTCGGACGTCATTAGGAAATATAGAATTAATGTTGGGTGCGAAAGACCAAAATGGACGTATATCTGTATAGGAATTGGTCACGCACACCTAGGTAATTTTAGAGTTGGCGGGTGCAATAGTGGAAAGGACATTAAAGTCCACTGTCTATGAAAAATATAATATCCACTGCACACCTTAAGATAATTTGCAAAGTTTAATGAGTAAACAAATACAGTGAGCCAAAGATCCTCATTCATATACAATACATTTGTTGAGAGTATATATTGTATATGAATGAGGATCTTTGGCTCACTGTATTTGTTTACTCATTAAACTTTGCAAATCATCTTAAGGTGTGCAGTGGATATTATATTTTTCATAGACAGTGGACTTTAATGTCCTTTCCACTATTGCATCCGCCAACTCTAAAATTACCTAGGTGTGCGTGACCAATTCCTATACAGCTAGTTTCATCCTGGGCCACCTCCAGGTTATCCACTCTATCCGCTATATTTTTAAGGTCAGCCCTAACTGCTGCTATCTCTGATCTACACGTTTCTTTTAGCTCTGACATCAGGTCTTTAAAGTCGTTTTTGGTTGGTAAATGGTTAATGTAGGTTTTCCATTCCTGGATAGGTATAGATGAGTGCATGTCTTGATCTTGTATGTCCAGCAAGGACTCAGAAGAGGACCGCCAACCACCATCAGACGATTTTTGTGCTTGAGATAACGAGGTGGTCACTGTCAGGACCTCCGTTGGAACAGCCCAATCCTGATCTTTAGGCCCTGGGTGACCTCCCCGATTTTTTTGAAGCCCCAGGAGTCCGTTGTGATTTAAGTGGCTTTGAAGGCATAAAGTCTGACTGAGTAGTATTAGGCTTGTTAGCAGGGTCAAAATGTAAGGAGACACAATCAGGGGGGTGGGTGGCTGCAGACAGAGGCAGCAGTTAGTCCACTGGGTAAACCGTGGCAAATTCAGAAGCAGGGTGCTCCCCAGATAAAGATATGGGGCGACATGTATGAACGGGCTTTTCACCTGTTTTCTGGCGTATCCTCTGGCGCCTCACCGGCCCGAATCCGCTGTCGGATGCAGGGATGCAATGTTAGGCGCAGCGTTCGCCACTTTCGGCTGCGCCTCACATGAAGGGGCGTGCAATGGGCGTGGTGTGGGCGTTTCGGGGCGGGACACAGCGCGCTGGAAAACTCCGAGGCATGTACGATCGCGGGTCGGCAAAGTGGTTGATTCTGGTCTAAATGATCCGGCGGAGGCGAAGTGAAGCGAGAACGGAACATGAGAGGAAACATATAGAAGATCGCAAGAGAAATCTCGGCTCTCAGCACCGTGCGGCATGGATTATGATTCCAAAAAAAACACCTTTATTAGGTGTAAAACATGATCAGAAAAAGAGCTCAAACCTTAAAAAAAAAAATCGCTTTCTTAAAATCTACAACGGCGCAACATCAGGAATTAGGATATTGGAAATCGCTGGGAAATACAGTAATTCAAATTCTGTAAGCTGTCAGAATAGGAGCGACAGTGAACCATTAAAACCTATGGATAAGTATGGACCAATCAAAATCAAAGGCGGGACAGTTCAAAATACAGTAAAAAAGCCAGAAAAGAGCTGATTGGTTGAGCTAGCGGGGGCTTGGCTATCTCGGCCAATCAGAATAGGAGCGACAGGGACCCATTATAACCTATGGAGAAGTATTGACCACTCAAAATCAAAGGCTGGACAGTTCAAAATACAGTAAAAATGCAGAAAAGAGCTGATTGGTTGAGCTAGCGGGGGCTTGGCTATCTCGGTCAATCAGAATAAGAGCGACAGGGACCCATTATAACCTATGGAGAAGTATTGACCAATCAAAATCAAAGGCGGGACATTCCAAATACAGTAAAAATGCAGAAAAGAGCTGATTGGCTGAGCTAGCGGGGGCTTGGCTGTCCCTGCCAATCAGAGCGCGAGCCACTTGTCCCATTATAGTCTATGGCCAGATCGGGGCAACGAAATCTCGGCTCTCAGCGCCGTGCGGCATGGAGTCTGATTAAAAAAAATCGTTTTTATTAAGTGTAAAATATTATCTGGAAAAGAGCTGAAACCTTCTATAAACATAAGTCAATCAAATCACTAACAACGCGTTTGTCGCCGAGACCGGAATTGCGAGATAGAAAATTGCCGGGAAATACAGTAATTCAAATGCTTTAAGCTCTTCTCATTGGTCGGCAGAAACCAGCCAATCAGAATAGGAGCGACAGGGAAAAAAAAAATATTAATTCAATAAATTCATTTTTATTTCTTTATTTTCGTTACACCCATACTATTGATCATTGGCTAACGAAAATAAAGAAATAAAAATAAATTTATTGAATTAATATTTTTTTTTTCGTTACCCCCATATTATTGTTCATTTTATATACACATCGGTACAACTTAATGAGTCTTATCATTTGATTTCGGCCATGTCCAGTTTTATTGCAGATTGCATTAGAAAACCCATAGGAGCGTCGCTTGCTCTCCCATTGGTCCAAATAACCGCGCCTCTTTTAACCTAGCCAATCACAAACAGAGCTCGCTCTGCATTTCTTTTCCCCATAGAACTCTATGAGGAGGTAGCTCACCCGCTGATTAGCTAAGCAGGACTAGCCCCTCTTCCCCCAACCAATCACAGTACTAGAATATTTCCCATAGACAGTAATAACTTTTAGGGTACCCTTCTATCGCGCCCTTTTTTCTCCATTCAAAATAGACGAACTACATATGATTGGTGGATTCATATCTGCCGCCTGGGCTCAACCAATCAGCTCTTTTCTGCCTTTTTTACTGTATTTTGAACTGTCCGCCTTTTCATTTGATTGGTCCATACTTCTCCATAGCTTATAATGGGTCACTGTCACTCCTATTCTGATTGGCTGGTTTCTGCCGACCAATGAGAAGAGCTTACAGAATTTGAATTACTGTATTTCCCGGCAATTCTCTATATCGCACTTCCTGATGTAGCGCCGGTGACGGCGACAAACGCGTTGTTAGTGATTTGATTGATTTATGTTCATAGAAGGTTTCAGCTCTTTTCCAGATAATATTTTACACCTAATAAAAATGATTTTTTTAATCATACTCCATGCCGCACGGCGCTGAGAGCTGAGATTTCATTGCCCCGATCTGTCCATAGACTATAAAAGGACAAGTAGCTCGCGCTCTGATTGGCCGGGATAGCCAAGCCCCCACTACTTCAACCAATCAGCTCTTTTCTGCATTTTTACTGTATTTTGAATGTCCCGCCTTTGATTTTGATTGGTCAATACTTCTCCATAGGTTTTAATGGGTCACTGTCGCACCTATTCTGATTGGTTGGTTTCTGCCGACCAATGAGAATAGCTTACAGAATTTGAATTACTGTATTTCCCGGCAATTTTCAATATCCAAATTCCCGATGTAGGGCCGTTCTAGATTTTTGGAAAACGATTTTAATTATGTATTTTTTTAGTAGGTTTGAGTTCTTTTTCAGAGAATGTTTTACGCCTTTATAAAGGCGATTTTTTGATTCATACTCCACACGGACATCTTTAATGATTTCTCGCTGTTTTCCAGCCTGTCTCGAATCGGAATTCATGTGAGGCGCAGTCCCGCACTGCACCTAAGTCCCGCACTGCGCCTCACACACTGGCGAGGCGCGGTGAACTTTTCACCGCATGTATGAGCACACCTCCTCGGACGGCGAATATTAGGCGCAATCCCGCACTGCGCCTAAGCCCCCGCACTGCGCCTCACACACTGGCGAGGCGCGGCGGACTTTATACCACATGTATGAGCGCACTACCTCGGGCGGCGAATCTTAGGCACAGTCACGCACTGTGCCCAAGTCCCGCACTGCGCCTCACACACTGACGAGGCGCGGCGGACTTTACACCGCATGTATGAGCGCACCTCGGCACCGACATACATGAGGTGCAAATTCCGCCGGAAAACTGGCGAAAACATGCGCTCCGACGTGGCGAGATTTATACATGTCGCCCATGGTCTTTGACGTTGCAGTAATCTGATGTTTGAATGTGGCAATGTCTGTTACAAGTGGCCCCCCAGCTGCCCCTAAAGAGGCCCGTATACAGCCTCCAGTGCTAGTCAAGCCTTCAACAGATTTAAAGGTGTCCAAATCTGGCTGTGATTGAGCTGAGTGACTCAAGAATCTGGTTATACGATGCTGTTAAGAACCAGAAGACTTGAGTGAAGATTTCAACTAGAGCTGTTTCTTTGTCTTGGTTTTAGTAAGTTTATATATAAGAAAGCTGAGTTCACAAAATGTACGCCAACACCTTGAGGGATTTTAGTGCTGCACTGTGAAATGGCGTCTTAGGGATCCTTGCACCTCCTTGCAGTAACACCGATATTTACTGTGACCACTGTACTCCCCCGGCCAACAGTTGCCTGCCCTGGTCAGTCCCGGTCTTTGTATGTATAGAGCGTACCTCACACTATTGCCCCAGGGGGATATACTCCGCTCCGTCTGGCTGATCACAGTCCGAGCGGGCAAAGGGTTCCACAGATCCTTTCTGGCTCCGAGAAGCGCTGTCGACCCGTCGCGCCGCTCCTACAGCTTTGGGTTCCTCTCAGCCTTGTGTGAAACCGCTTCGCTCTCCCTCTCCTCAGAGCCGCACCGCCTTCCACTGCCGCAGCTCTCTCTCTCCCGCCGAGACTCGCGCCGCAGGCCCCGGCGTGTCGGGTCTCCCGTCTCCTTCCCGCGGTGCCTAGAGAAGATAAAAGTGCTCCGCTTAGGTGCCAGGCAGTGTCCAGAGTGGATGCCACACGAAATTATAGCTGCTGCGCCAGATTTTCTCTATTTTAGCCCCTAAATATAGCAGGTGGTCCTCAGAGCAGGATTAATGTGCGGCCATCTTGTTCGACGTCCAGACACAACCCCCCTGACGTGCTCTTTTTATACACAGTCATGTGACTTCGTTAGAACCACTTACTTTTCCAAGCTTTTGCTAACCCTGTTCTATTTTTTTTAGATGTTGGCTACCATCAATTTCTAAATGGGGTAATTTTTTTTCAAATAAAATGGAAAAATGTCTTTCAACAGCTAATACTGTAAGTGTTCTACATTCTGTTGTGAATAAAATATGGATATTAGAGATTTCCATTCAATGCATTTTTGCTTTTTTTTTTTTTACCTCTACCTTTTTTTAATACTAACCTTTTTGGAGTTGGAGCTGTTTATTTATTTCCACATATTGCCAAAGGCAGTCTTGAACCATTAAATACACTAATTCTTACCAAACGGCAGGCTAATTATTATAGATTACTACTATTTTATACTCAAATCGGTAAGTAATTTTGTATAGAAAAGTGAGAATTTATAATAACCAGCCTCCAGTTTATTAAGCTTTAGTGTATTTTACTAAAATGAAGACGCCTACTAATAGTGAAAAAAAGAGGAGTTATTTAGAGCATGATATTGAGGATTTGGATTGAGCACTACACGGCATTTAGATTGTATGTACAGAGACTTCAGTTCAGTGATAATACAGCACTCCGCTAGAATGTATCTCTGCCATCATGCATGCATTTTCTCTTGGAGTATTGCGATATTGGAGAATGTGTGTAGACGCTTTGTTGCAGCACTGATTGTAGACGGGAACAAAACGAGCCCCCTCAATATGTATTCTTATTTGCAGCAGCGGCTGCCACCCAAACCTGGTAAGTGCCCTGGTTCTAGAGAACTATTCTGATTGAATTCTGTAGGTAGTAACTCATATGTTATTTGAAGGGGTAGCCAATTTTATATGGCTTTTATTTAATATGTGTATAATACAAAATCATACAATTTTCTAATATACATGTATTAAAAATTCTTGTGTTGTGTTAAAAATGGCAGGAACTCTCCTGCCATTTCGTCTCTCCCCTGTTTATCAAGTCAGCATGAGTCAACTGCTCAGGTTCCTTGCTTCTCAGCTCAGCTGGCTTTGCACCTGATTCACCTGTTTCCGTTGCATTTGGCCAAGTTCTAGAGTTAGTAGTTTTTGAGTAACATAGATTTGGAGTTTCTCTAGTTTCTGTTGGGCCCTGTCTGGGACTACATCTTAAAGGCACTTGATACTGGAGAAGTTCTGCTCCTCTATACACTATACACTACTGTTACCTGGATACCAGGGTCACATGACCTGTGTGTTTGGTAACATGATAAGACGCTGCGGAGGTGGGTAATACTGGAGAAGTTCTGGCTCCTCCATACACTACTGTTACCTGGATACCAGGGTCACATGACCTGTGTGGTGGTCACATGATAAGACGCTGCTGGAGGTAGTAATACTGGAGAAGTTCTGCTCCTCCATACACTACTGTTACCTGGATACCAGGGTCACATGACCTGTGTGGTGGTCACATGATAAGACGCTGCTGGAGTTGGTAATACTGGAGAAGTTCTGTCCTCCATACACTACTGTTACCTGGATACCACGCTCAAAATGACCTGTGTGGTGGTCAAATGATAAGAGGGCTGCTGGAGTTGGTAATACTGGAGAAGTTCTGCTCACCCATACACTACTGTTACCGGATACCAGGGCCACATGACCTGTTGTGGTGGTCACATGATAAGACGCTGCGATGGTAGTAATACTGGGAAGTTCTGCTCCTCCATAACTACTGTTCCCTGGATACCAGGGTCCATGACCTGTGTGATGGTCACATGTAAAAAAGAGCTGCTGGAGGTAGTAATACTGGAGAAGTTTTGCTCCTCCATACACTACTGTTACTGGATACCAGGGTCACATGACTGTTTTGGTGTGGTCACATGATAAGACCGCTGTGGGAGGTAGTAATACTGGAGGAAGTTCTGCTCTCCATACACTACTGTTACTGGATACCACGCTCACATGCCCTGTGTGGTGGTCACATGATAAGACGCTGCTGGAGTTGGTAATACTGGAGAAGTTCTGCTCTTTCCATACACTACTGTTACCTGGATACCAGGGTCACATGCCCTGTGTGGTGGTCACATGATAAGCGCTGCTGAAGGTATTTAATACTGGAGAAGTTCTGCTCCTCATACACTACTGTTACCTGGTTTACCAGGGTCACATGACCTGTGTGAGGTCACATGAAAAGGGACGTGCTGGAGGTAGTAATACTGGAGAAAGTTCTGTTTCCTCCATACACTACTGTTACCTGGATACCAGGGTCACATTGGACCTGTGTGGTGGTCTAACATATAAGTACGCTGCGGGGAGGTAGTAATACTGGAGTAGTTCTGCCCCTCCATTAACACTACTGTTACCTGGATACCAAGGTCAAATGGACCTGTGTGGTGATCACATGATAAGATTGTGCGGGAGGTTGTAATACTGGAGAAGGTCTTCTCCTCCATACATTACTGTTCCCTGGTCCCAGGGTCAACAGGGACCTGTGTGGTGGTCCATGTAAAAGACCCTGAGGGGAGGTGATAATACTGGAGAAGTTCTGCTCCTCCATACACTACTGTTACCTGGATACCAGGGGTCACATGACCTGTGTGGTGGTCACATGATAAGATGATGCTAGAGGTGGTAATACTGAAGAAGTTCTACTCCTTCATACACTACTGTTACCTGGATACTGGGAGTCACATGACCTGTGTGGTGGTCACATGATAAGACGCTGCTGAAGGTAGTAATACTGGAGAAGTTCTGCTCCCTCCTCCATACACTACTGTTACCTGGATACCAGAGTCACATGACCTGTGTGGTGGTCACATGACAAGACCCTGCTGGAGGCAGTAATACTGGAGTTCTGCTCCTCAATAACCTACTTTTATCTGGATACCAGGGGTCACATAACCTGTGTGGTCACAGGATAAGACGCTGCTGGATGTAGTAATACTGGAGAAGTTCTGCTCCTCCATACACTATTCATACACTACTGTTACCTGTTTAAGGGGTCACATGACCTGTGTGGTCACAGGATAAAACGTGCTGGGGGGTATTTAAATACTGGAGAAGTTCTGCTCCCCCATACACTACTGTCCCTGGATACCACGCTACCATGACCTGTGTGGGGTACATGATAAGATGCTTGCGGAGGTAGTATACTGGAGAAGTTTCTGCTTCTCCATACACTACTGTTACCTGGATACCAGGGTCACATGACCTGTGTGGTGGTCACATGATAAGACGCTGCTGGAGGTGGTAATACTGGAGAAGTTCTGCCCCTCTATACACTATACACTACTGTTACCTGGATACCGGGGTTTCACATGACCTGTGTGGTGGTCACATAAATAAGACGCTGCTGGAGGTAGTAATTACTGGAGAAGTTCTGGCTCCCCCATACATTACTGTTTACCTGGATACCAGGGGTTACATGACTGTTTATTCCATACAGTTACTCCATGAGAGGCATTACTATGGAGAGGAATATGGTCTGTACCCCTTTTTCTAGATATGGGCCGACAGTACTGGTATAAATGAGATGTAGGAACAGAACTGTTAATACATACATACTAGAAGACTGAATGATTTCTTATTACATACATCAAAAATAAAAACAATGTAAAAAGGACAACCCCTTTAAGACCACTGCATATGATGCCCCCCTGGGTATATTCCCTTATACGCCAAAGACACGGATTTTTTTAGTGAAGCATGTCAAGAGGCTCAGATTTGTTGATTTCAAAGTGCTATCACTGGCTCCCGTCTGCAGATGTGGCGCTAGTTATTCTAGGATATAGAAATATAACAGTTTTCATCAGGGGCGTAACTAGAGAAGCCAGGGCCCCAAAGCAAACTTTTGGATGAGGCACCCTACCCACCCCCCTCGCCCACCTCCCTGACCACGAACATTTACCAGGACATGCAGTTATATAATGTAGATAATACAAGGGGCAAATACCTCACCATACATCTCACCATATATGCTACGAAAAAAATTTCCACTATACCAAGCCCAAAACATTACCAATAACACTATTACATAGGAACTTGATTATACTGCCAGAACATGACCACAAAGTAACTGAATAATACCCCTACACTATTACTGATCAGTACACAAAGACCAATAGTACCGCCATATAGTGAGCATATAGTGGTAGACCGGGCCACCATCAGAAATTTTGAGGCCCCATACAGCTGGAGCATCTGCCCCCCCCCCTCCCTCCCGCCGACCCAACTCCCTGCTCCTCCCTCTCCCTCCCCATCCCCGGCCGTCCCGACAGAGCCCCACCCATTCCCCGTCCCACAACCGTCGCCACCCCAGAAAAAAAAAAAATGTTTTTGGGGTCACAAGAAAAAAAATGCAATTGTGCCATTGTTTTGGGATTTAGTTCTTGCTGGGTTATACAAGGTCCAGCAAATACCTCCACTGTCCCCCATTATATTGTTACTGGCAAAGCCAGTACACCCAGACCAATATTGCGAGCAAATATATAAATTCTAAATAATCCCGCCACCTATCGCTCCATATATGACTAGTCCACCATAATGTTATTGACAAACCAGTATACCAAGACCAATATCACAAAACAACAATATACAAGCACCTAATAATACACATCATCACCACATATCTCCAACATAACAATACTGAATAATACCGCCATACTGTTATTGATTATAAACCATTACACCAAGACCACATTTCCCTCCAATTAGTGACCCTAAAGTGGTAGTTTACCAGGACACAGGTGCTCTGCAAATACTTTACTTACATTTAGGGCGTCCCAGGTGACATCATGTCTGAGGAGTCTTCACTTTCGCTTTTCTTTTCTATTCGGTCCAGACCTCCATGATGACTTCCTCCGTCCACTATTCAGCCCTGTAGAATTTACAACACAAACACCTGAGACTCCTTTTTTTTATCATTTTCCCAACTGAGTGCCCCCTCCCCCCCATGTACAAACTCCCCATTTATAATGGCCCCAATGGTAATAATTACCCCCTGGTAATTATGGGGCTCCCCCAGGCCTTATGTAGGTACACTGGGGCCCCCGGGCGGTAGCTAGGCATCCACCGGGCAGTAGCTAGGTAGCTTGGGGAGACATAGGTAGCTTCGGGCCCCCGGGCGGTAGCTTAGCGTTCCCATGTAGGTACAATGGGGCCCCCTGTAGCTTAGGTCACCCCTGTAGGTAGAATAGGGCCCTCTGTAGATTAGGGCCCCTTTGTAGGCAGAATGTCCCTCCCCTGTAGATTAGGGCCCCCTTGTAGGCAGATTTGTCCCCCCCCTGTAGATTAGGACCACCTTGTAGGCAGAATAGTCCCCCCCTGTAGAGTAGGGACCCCTTGTAGGCAGAATAGTCCCCCCCTTGTAGATTATGGCCCCCTTGTAGGCAGAATAGTCCCCCCCTGTAGATTAAGGCCCCCCTGTAGACAGAATAGTCCCCCCGTAGGCAGATAGTGCCCACCCCAGTCATTAGGGCCCCTGTAGGCATAGTTCCCCCCCGCCGTCATTAGGGCCCCCTGTAGGCATAGCCCCCCCCCAGTCATTAGGGCCCGCTGTAGGCATAGTTCCACCCCCAGGCATTAGGACCCCTGTAGGCATATATCCCCCCTCCAGTAATTTTGGGCCCCTGTATGCATAGGCCCTCCCCGCCGTCATTAGGGCCCCCTGTAGGCATAGTCCCCCCCCAGTTATTAGGGCCCCCTGTAGGCATAGCCCCCCCCCGTCATTAGGGCCCCCTGTAGGCATAGTCCCCCCCCCCCCCCGTTATTAGGGCCCCCTGTAGGCATAGTTTCCCCCCCAGTTATTAGGGCCCCTTGTAGGTATAGTTCCCCCCAGTCATTAGGGCCCCCTGTAGCTAATTACTTACCTGGCCCCGCTCCCCCGGCGTCTACGTCTCCTCCCGGCCCCAAGCCTGCTGCTTTAGGCTTGGGGCCGAGGACAGAAAGCTCGGAAGGGACGTCATCGCGCCGCCTGCAGAGCGATGTACGGCAGGGGCAGGGAGCGCACCGCTCTCCCTGCCCCGGCGTTCCTCTTAATTGTATGCGCGTCGCACGGACAGGCATACAATTAAGATACCCTATGTGAAGCAAGGGGGCGGAGCCTGCTGCCGGCGGCGGGCCCCCCCTGGCTTCACAGACCGGCCGGCCCTGCTAGAGCAGTACCGGTTGTACTGCCCTATCGGCGGCCCTGCGCCGGGCCCCTCATCTCCCTGCCCGCCGCAGTGAACTGTTAAGTTCACTGCCGGCGGGCCCAAGAGCGACATTACCGGGGGAGCAGACGCGGTAGCAGCTGCGCCGCGACCCCTAAGATCACGGGCCCCGGGGCAGCTGCTACGTCTGCTACCCCGATAGTTACGCCCCTGGTTTTCATTAAAGCTCAAAGAATATAATGTACATAGGGGTTAGAGCTGGGAGAAAACTTAGCTGATGGTATTGCTGCTAGTGGGAATTTTAAGAGCCATAATAAAAGTGAAGTTTCGCAGAATGGTTTTCAAGATTCTGGTCTTGTCAGTGGAAATTTGGTTCAAGATGGTTTCTGGTAATATGAAGAAATGATGTATCTGATATCATTGCTGGGGAACCGGCGAGGAACATCAAATAGTGGCAGCTGTACAGTAAACGTGAGAATTGGTTATGTCTTATTTTACAGCAGTGTTTACAAGTGTTGTTAAAACTCTTGGCAATCCCTTTAATACAGAGAGAGGAAGACTCTCATCAAAAACACTTTACAAAGAGTAGCAGAGATTAAGTGGGGGAGTAATTGGCAGGAGCAAGTTAGAGAACATGATAAGTAGGAAGGAATCTAGAGAGACCGGATATGTCACATTACAGTTTACCTGAAGTCAAGGAATCATGGAGTCCATATTAGAAGATAAAAAAGGGTTTTTTAAAAAAGAAATGAGGTAAAAAAAAAAATTACACTAACTTATACAGAGGGGGGTGTAAAAAAAAAAAAAGTGAGTGCGATTTTCCCCCGGGGCGTTTGGTATGTTTCCATTTGGGGTTTTTTTAAATTGGTGCCGCCATGAGTTAATCCTGGGGGGCCCCCCCCCAAGATCCGTAATGACTGCAGATGCATTTGCCCTTTCTCTGCTTTTTGCCCCTTTTTTCCCCGAAAAGCGTCTCAGGCCTACTGCTTGGGGCCGCCTTGCCTAGGGGCCTACTTTCCTTGGGGCCTACCTACCTAGGGCCCCACCAGCCTAGTTGTGTACCAGTTTTTTTTTCCCTTTCCCCCCTGACAGTTGGCCCCACCAATCTTTTGGTCTTACAAACAAATGGCTCACCTTTTTTGCGCAATCGTAACAATCTTCCAATGGAACATAAGGTGCCAGGTTACAGAGCTGTAGGAACTCTATATAACTCCATATCATGCCTCAATACTGGGTTGTACCTCAGTAGTATTTATCCAATCCTTCTCGATTCCCTGTAACTGCAAGGCAAAAAAACGAAGGCTTCTGTATGGGAAATTTAGCATATTGGGTTTTGTCAAATTTTACGACTTTTTGCATGTCCTATCATGGCCGTGACTTTTTGGGTAATACACAGAGCTGCACTGCTGCCATGTGCATGAGGTCTCAATTACAATAGCACAGTCATCAGTCTATGGCTATTGGTAATGAAAGGGCTGCATTATGGTTTCCTATATCTCCTGTCTATGTTCACATGTGAAATTAATAACAATTCAACTTCAAACATGCCGATAAAAACCCGCAGCGGGGGCAAAGTAAATTTTATAAATCTCCTATCAGTCTCTCATTTATTATCATAACTCAGTGCAGCTGGCTCTCCTTCCATCATCCGTTTATTACCCTCATTAGAGCCATTTTCCGCCCCTTCTTTAGTCTTTGAAGTTCAAAGTCAGCTCAGGAATTTTGAAAG
>JAODAL010062488.1:0-19730 GCA_025379985.1 Phyllomedusa bahiana | reverse complement strand
TTTCATATAGAGTCTATGGAGACAGGGGGACGTTCTTACAAGAGTCAAAGGGAGGCCCAGCGGGATTTTTTATTATAGAGTCTATGGGAGACAGGGGGCGTTTTAAATTTAAGGTCTAGGGGGGAGAAGCGGGACTTTCTTACTAAGGTCTATGGGAGAAGGGACGTTTTACTATAGGGTTGGGGGAGACAGGGAAGTTTTTTTCTATGGAGTCTTTGGGGAAGCGGGGTTTTTTACTATGGGTTTCCTGGGGAAGTCAGCGGGATTTTTACTATAGAGTTTGGGGAGACAAGGGGACGTTTTATTTATAGAGTTTCTGGGAGCAAAAAGGAGGGTTTTTAAATATAGAGTCTATGGGAGGGAAAAAGGGGGGCTTTCTTACTATGGTTATTTTAAAAATTATTTATTTTTTTAAATTATTTTTTTTAAATTATTTATTTATTTTGGAGGTTGTTTTAGGGGGGAACATTTCGGGGGGACTTTAAAAAACCCATTGGTTCAAACATTTACAAAGTGACAAAAAGGGGACTAAAAAACAGTCCCGAGGAAAGAGGCCCCTGGGCGGGGGTTTTAAAAATTCTACAGGGGGGGGGTGAAGAGACAAAAGGTGGGGGCGACATGTTTGTGGGCGGACCCGTGAAACCCCGGTTTTAATTTTGGGTTTATGGCCCATCTGAAGAGGTGGGTTTTTAAAGGTTTTTTTAAAGCCGGGTGAGAGAGGGGGGGGGGTTGATATTTGGGGGCGTGATTTCCCAGGTGGGGGGGAAAAGCCGAGAGAAGTCTTGGAGAGGTTTGTGAGGGGTGATAAGAGGAAAGGGGGGGAAAAGGGTTTCCCTGGGGGAGGGCGGGGTTTGGGTTTTAAGGGGGGGAATTTGGTTTAAGGAGAGATTATGAAGGGGAGGGGTTATGGGAGAGCCTTGTGGTCAAAGTTGCTAGTTGAACTGGTTTTGGGTGGGCAAGGGGTGGGCCAGGAAGGGATCTGCAGGGGGGGAGGGCCGGGTGTAGCAGGAGAGAGGGGGAATCAAGGGGCCGGAGTTAAGGAGGGGTTTGGAGGGGAGGGGGGGTTTGTAGGGGGAGGCCCAAGGGAAAAGGATTTTGCAGTTTTGGGCGGGAGTGAGGGGGCCCATGGCCCCGTTTTGTTTTTTCCCGGGTTTAAAGAAATGAGGGGATTGGGAAAATATTTTTAGGGGGAGGGGGACAAGCAGGGGGTGGGGTTTGGATGTTTTGGTTTAAAGGACATTGGAGCCCAAAGTTTATCCCAAGGCGCAAAATGTGGTGCTGGTGAAGAGTGTCCCCCTTGCCAGTGATAGAGGTTTGGTGGGGGGTGGAGTGGGAGGGTGGGAAAAAAGGGAATTTCTTTTTTTCCCCCGTTTATTTTTAGGGAGAGGGGAGGAAAAGAAGGGGAAATGGAAAAAAAACCCCCCGGCCCGGGAGTGGGGAGGAAGAGAGGGGGACTTTTGGGGGGGGGGGGGGGGGGGAGGGGGGGTTAGCGTTGGGTGTCATCTGATACGGGGTGGTAAAAAAAAGGTGTGAAGCATGAGTGCCCCGAAAGGTGTAGATAGGAAGAGTATTTGGGAGGCTGAATGGGGGGACCCGCCCGAGAGGGGGGAAACGGGGGGAGGGGGTTTGGGGCGAAAGGGGGAGCTAAAAGCCCGATCAGTTAGGTACGAGGAGATAGGAAAGAGCCAAGCCCGTGATGCCGAGGGAGGGAGGAGTGTGCAGGAGAAAATGGTAAAACAGTGTAAAAAGGCCCGGGGAAAAGGGTTTGGGAAGGAGAAGAAGGTAGGGGGCATGAGGCTTTGGCAGGGGGCGGTCGTTGGTCCCTTTTGGGGTTTAGGGGGGTTTTCCCAATAGGTGGGGGGGACGGAACCCGTTGGAGCGGGCCCAAGGAGAGGAGGTGGGGGAGATGGGAGGAAATTTTGAGATGGGACGTTTGTAAAGGAGTTTAGAGGCAAAATGGAAGCAGTGAAAAGGGGGGGCGAAAATTTGGGGACAGTGGGAGGGGTCTGAGTGGTTTCTTTGGGGGTGGGGGTGGGTCGCATTTTTTAATGGGGAAAAGGGAAAAACCCAGGGGTAATGTTAGTTAAAGAAAAGAGTGAGGGTGGGTTTGAAAAACAGCACTAAGGTCGGGGATGAGGTGGGGATGGGGTGGGTAAGATTTACGGGGTGAGGTTCGATTTGGACGTGAGGGAGGTTGGCCCGGGGAAAACCGGGGGAAAAGGGCGAGTTGGGGGGGAAATAGTGGGGGGCCCGGGTTTTAAGAGGGGGGCTGGGGGGAACCGCGGGAAATTGAGGTAGGCGAGGGGGATGGGGGTTTAAAGGCTTTGTCTGAGGGAGATTTTTTTTTTAGGGAAAGGGGGATTTGAAAAATTTATTGTGAAGGGGCGATTTTTGGGGGAGGGGGGTGTGGTGGCGCGGAGAGATTTGAAGGTTTTTAAAAAGTTGTCGGGGGGTTGGGGGCCGGGAAGGATATGAGAGTGGAAAAATGTTTTTTTGGCTGGGTGAGTGCGGTTTTAAGGGTGGCGGGTGATTTTTATATGAGGTAAAATTAGTGGTGGGGCGGGTTTTTTCAGCGGCTTTCGGAGTTTGGAGCTCCCCTCGCTGTTTGGGTGGGTCTTTTGTAGGGTTGTCTGTTCATTTTGCGGGTTTGTTGTGGGGGGGGGCGCCGGGGGGGAACCCCCTCGGGAGTGGAGGTGTTTTGTTGTTGTAAAAATTTGTGGGGCTGCGTTGGCCCAGCAAGTGGGGGTTATGGTGAGAGGGGGAAAGAGTTTTCGGAGAGTCCCAAGGGGTTTGGGGTTTTTGTAGGTTTGGTGGTTGTGCTCGTTTTGGGGTTGCAGGGGGGGAGGGGAGGGGTTTGTGGAGGAGAAGGTGAGGATTTGGTAGAGTGGGGAGGGGAGAGTTTGGGGGTTGTGGGGGGCAGAGGGGTAAAGATGAGGTCCGTGTGTGCCCGTCTGTGGAGTGGCTCCAGGGAAATGGGTGAGGGAAAGGAAAGAGGAGAGTGACAGGGTTTGTTAGTAATGGAGGGGGGAATCGTTTGGGGGAATTTTTTAAAATCCCCCTGAAAATAGGGGGGGATGTCGGTGGAAGGAAGTGGAGGAGGGAAGGGCAAAGTGGTAAGGGAAAGGTGGGGGCCCGGGGCCGGGGGGGCGAAAAAATAACACCCAATGGGGTTTGGGGGGGGGTTTAGATGGGAAGAATGAAACCTAAAGGAGGGGGGGTTTGGGGGAAGGGGTCCTGGGGGAATAGAGAAAAAGGGAAAAAGGAAACTGACAGAAAAAGGGCCCGAAACCCCCGCTTGTTTACCCCCGGGGGGGGGTGTGGGTAAACTGGAGCCCCCATAGGAGAGTGAGCAGGGGGAGTTGTGTGGGGGGTTGTCCCCCAATTTTTGTTAATAAGGAAGGGGGAAAGGTGAGGTAAAGAGGTGGGTTAAGGGAGCTTTTTTGGCACATGAAGTGCTTTAGGGGCCCCAGAAGGGGGTTGGTGCCCCAAGGGGTTTGGGGGGGGGATGGTTTTGGGGTTTGTGTGATTGATAAAGGGGGTGTGCTCCCTTGGTCTGAAAGAGTTTCCTAAAGCCACAGTGGGGATCCCGTGGGGGGCCCGGGGTGGGAAAATTTTTCCCCCGGGGCAGGGGGGAGAAGCAGGTAGAGAGTGGGGGAGATGGGGGGGGATGGAAAAAAAAGGTGGTTTTTTGGGGTTTATTTGGGGAAAGGGTTTGTAATGTTTTTTGGCCAGGGGGAAAAGAGTAGAGGTCGGGTTGGGGAAAGGGAAGAAGGGATTTGGAATCCATTCCCCGGGCCCCGGGTGCCCTGAGCGGGGGAAAGGAGTTTGATGTAGGAGGCGTGATAAATTGGGCGGAGGGTGAATTTGGGTGTTTTGGGATGAGGGTGGGAAGGGTTTGGGTTTCCTTTTGGTTCCTTTGGTTTCAATGTGGTATTAATGGGGGCATATAGAAATTTAAAAGGAGTTTTGCCTTAAAGGAGGGTTGCATGAGGGAAAAAAGTCTAAATGACTAGAGTGCAGCTTAAATGGAAGTTTGGGACTTTTCCCCAGGTGTGAAATTGGGAGTGGGGGGGCGGGTTTTTTGGTGGGGAAAAGGAAAGTTGAAAAGGGTGGGAAAACCAATTGGGCCCTTTTTTAAGAGGAAAAGAGCCAAATACAAAGTTTTTCAAAGGGTGTACCATTAAATAAGCCCTACCCGGGAACATTTAACGGGCCATGGAGGGAATTTGAGGGTTGTAGCCCCACAAAAATGCATACCATTCAAAAAGACATGCAGGACATTTAAAGGGGACAGGGAAAAGGGGGGGGGGGGGGAGTTGAGAGTTGAAAGCTCCACAAAAAATGCATAATTTTTTTAAGACAAGGGAAATTTTAAACCAGGGCACATGGGGGGGAATTTAGGGTTGTAGCCCCAAAGGAAATGCTTTAATTTCCCAATAAGCCATAGCAGGGACATTTAAAACAGGGAAAGGGGAGAGGAAGTTGAGAGTTTTTGCTCCACAAAAGGGAAACCCATTAATAAGAATAGCGGGGAATTTTAAACCCCGGGCACATGGGGGGAAGTTGAGGGTTGTAGCTAAAAGGAAATGCAAAACCTTTCAAAAAGACTTTAGCAGGAATTTACCGGGGCCACAGGGGAGGGGAAGGGTTGGGGGTTGAGCCACAGAAAGGGCATCCCAACCTTTAAGCCATAGCGGACTTTTAAACAGGGCCAATGGAGGGGAAAAGTTGAGGGTTTTTAAGCTCCAAAAGAAATGCTTACCATTCAAAAAGGACATAGCAGGACATTTACCAGGGCCATGGAGGGGAGTTGGGGGGTTGAAAGTCAAAAAATTGCATTTTTTCAATAAGACAAAGCGGGAAAATTTAACAGGGCACAGGGAGGGGGAAGTTGGGGGTTTTGTAGCTCCACAGAAATGAATACCATTAAATAAGCATAAGGGCCCTTTACCAGGGAAGGGAGGAAGTTGAGGGTTGTAGTTTCCAAACAGAAATGCTTTACCCATTCAAAAAAGACATAGCAGGACATTTACAGGTGAAGGGGAGGAATTTGAGGGTTTTTGCTCCACGAAAGCTTTACCTTCAAAAAGACATGGGCGGACATTTACCCCGGGGCAAATGGAGGGAAGTTGAGGGTTGTGCCCCAAAGAATTGAAAACCATTCAAAAGAATAGCGGACTTTTACACAGGGCAAAATGGAGGGAAGTTGAGGGTTGTAGCTCCCCCGGAAATGCTTACCATTAAATAAAAACTAGCGGCCATTTCACAGGGCCCCTGGGGGGAGGAAGTTGGGGTTTGCTACAGAAATGCATCCCTTTTCAATTTAAGACTTTAGAGGAAATTTAACAGGGCACATGGAGGGGAAAGTTGAGGGTTTTTGTAAAAAAAATTTGCAAAAAAAATTAATAAGCCTTAGCAGGCCATTTAAAGGGGCCCCTGGGGGGAAAGTTGGGGTTTTTACTCCAAGAAATCCCATCCCATTCAAGGGGGACATGGCGGGCTTTTTCCCCGGGACATGGAGGGGAAAGGGCTGGGGTTGTAGTCCACGAAATGTTTACCTGGAATTGAAAAAGAAGGGAGGTCGTTTGAGAGAAAAGGACTTTCCTTTAAGTTTCCCCTTATTCCATCTTCTTAATAAAAATTGTGGTTTTAATGTCTATAGACATTAAGGAGTTTGCCCCTTAAGGGATGTTGCACTGACTGCCCTAAAGTCAGGGAATGACTAGAGTGCCTGTTTAAATGGGAAAGGGGAGACAGGGGATTTTTCCACTATAGGTCTTTGGGGACAGGGGAAATTTTTACTATAGGTTTTTGGGGGGAAGGGGCGTTCTTATATAGAGTCTATGGAGAGAAGGGTTTGTTCTACTAAGAGTTAGGGGAGACAGGGGGCCATTTTCTATGAGCTAGGGGGAGACAGGGGGAGGTTTTTTACTTTTGAGTCTAGGGGGAGACACGGGGTTTTACATAGGGGTTATGGTGGGACGGCGGGGCCATTTTACTATAGGTCTTGGGGAAAGCGGGCCTTTTACTATGATTTTTGGGTTTAAAACCGGGACGTTCTTACTATGGTCTTGGGAGACGCGGGAAGTTCTTTATTTTGAGTCTTTGGGGTCAGGGACGTTCAAATTTTGAGTCTATGGAGACAGCGGGAGGGTTTTTACTATAGGGGTCTATGGGGCACGGGGGGTTTTAAATTTTTATTGGGAAGTCTAGGGGGAGACAGGGGGGGACGTTTCTTACTATTGGGGGGGGTTATGGGGGGAGGGTGGGGGGGAGGGAGGTTTTTTGGGGGGGTTTGGGGGGGAAGGGGGGGGGGGGTTTGGTTTTTTTTTTCTTTTGGTTTTTTTATGGGGCAGGGGGACTTTTTTTTTTTACTATAGGTTAGGGGAGAAGCGGGAGTTCTATTATAGGTTATGGGGGGAAAACGGAGGTTCTTATAAGAGTCTTTTGGGAGACAGGGGGACGTTTTACTTTAGAGTTTTGGGGAGAAGGGGGCTTTTACTAAGATTTAAGGGGGGAAGCGGAACGTTTTTACTAAGAGCTAGGGGAAAGACAGTGGGAGTTTTTTTAGGAGTCTTTTTGGGAGGAAGCGGGAGTTTTTCTATGAGTCTATGGGAGAAGCGGGAGTTTTACTTTTAGAGTTATGGGAGACGGGGGAAACGTTTTACTATGAGTCTATGGGAGAAAGGGGGAAACGTTTTTTCTTTAAAAATTATGGGGAAAACAGGGGACGTTTTATATAGGTCTAGGGAGACAGCAGGTGTTCTTTTATAGAGTTATGGGGCCCGGGGACGCCCTTACTTAAAATTCTATGGGGGGGACAGAGGTTTTTTCTTACTTAGAGTCTAGGGAAAACGCGGGCCCCGTTCTTCTATTAGGGGGTTATGGGGGGACAAAAAGGATGTTCTTAATAGGTCTATGGGAGGACAGGGGGAAGTTTTACTATGGTTTTGGGGACAGCGGGATTTTTTCCCCAATAGAGTTTTGGGGGGGATGCGGGTGTTTTATATAGAGTTTTGGGGGGACAGAGGAGTTCTTATTTTGAGTTTTATGGGAGACGCGGGAGGTTTTTTAGGTTATGGGAGATAGCGGGATGTTTTTAAATATAGGGGTTATGGGAGACAGCAGGACGTTCTTATTTAAAAGGTTTCTATGGGGAAAAAAAAAGCGGGAAACATTCTTCTTTTGGGTTTTTTTGGGGAAACAGGGGAAAAGGGTTTTTTATTTATAGGTTATGGGAGAGAGCGGGAGTTCTTTTTTTAAAAAAGGGGATTTAAATGGGAGACAGGGGGCCCGTTCTTATATAAAAGTCTATGGAGACGCGGGACTTTTTTTTCAAAGAGTCTATGGGGACCCCGGGAGTTTTACTATAGGTCTAGGGGAAACAGCGGGATTTCCCTTATTTGAGTTTGGGAGAAAGCGGGGTTCTTATATAGAGTCTATGAGGGGAGCGGGACGTTCTTAAATATGAGTCTATGGGAGAAGGGGAAAGTTCTTACTATAGGTCAATGGGAGACGGGGGTTTTACTTAGGGGGTTAGGGGAGACAGGGAGTTCTTACAATAAAAGTTTGGGAGACAGCGGGACTTTCTTACCATAGAGTCTATGGGGACCGGGGTTTTATATAGGTTATGGGAGCCCGAGGACGTTCTCATATAGAGTCTATGGGGAGCAGCAGGGTTCTTACTATGGTCTTTGGGAACCACCCGGACGTTTTTACTATAGAGTCTATGGGGGCCCGGGGAAAGTTCTTTTATGGGAGTCTTGGGAGACCGGGGACGTTTTACTATGGTTTTTAAATGGGGGGACAGTAGGAGGTTCTTAATTAGGGTTATGGGAGACGGGGGGACCTTCTTACTATAGAGTTATGGGAGACGCGGGGGTTTTTAAATATGAGGTTCAAATGGGAAAAAACCCAGCAAAGGGGTTCTTACTTAGAGTTATGGGAGCAGGGGGACGTTCTTACTTTTGCGTCTTTGGGAGACTGCGGGACTTTCTTATATAGAGTTTGGGAGACCGGGAGTTTTACTATAGAGTCTATGGGAGACAGGGCGTTTTTTTATATAGGGGGGTATGGGAGCCCGCGGACGTTTTTACTTAAGGGGTTCTAGGGGGAGAAGGGGGAAATTTCCCTACTATAGTGTTTTATGGGAGACGCGGGACGTTCTTCCCTGTAGAGCCCTTGCGGGGACAAAGGAGTTCTTCTATAGAGTTTGGGAGACGCGGGCGTTTTTTAAAAGATTTTATGGGAGCCGGGAGGAGTTTTTACTTTAGGGTTATGGGAGACAGCGGGCCTTTTTTTACTATAGGGGGTCTTGGGGACAAAAGGATTTTCTTACTATAGAGTTATGGTAGACGGGGGGAGTTTTTTTACTTTTTAGATTCTTTGGGAGACGGGGGACGTTTTATTTTAAAAAAGGTTATGGGAGCCCGGGGGGTTTCCCTTCTATAGGTTAGGGGGAGACGAGGGACGTTCCTATTGAGTTAGGGGAGACAGCGGGGGGTTTTTACTATAGGTTTTGGGGGGGAACAGCGGGGAGTTTTATTTTGGTCTATTGGGGGCACCCGGGATTTCTTACTATGGTTCTAGGGGCAGCGGGACGTTCTTATTTTGGTTATTGGAGACGGGCGGGCGTTTTCACTTGGTCTAGGGGAGAAGGGGGACGTTCTTACTATAGAGTTTGGGGACGGGGGACGTTTCACTTTTAGGTTTGGGGGGAAAAGGGGACGTTCTCACTATAGGTTAGGGAAAGACAGGGGGCCGTTCTTATTAGAGTCTTTGGGAGAAGCGGATTTCCCTTAAAATATAGGTTATGGGAGCAGGGGCCGTTCTTACTTTTAAAGTTTATGGGGGGACGTGGGGGGGTTCCCTTACTTAGAGTTTGGGGGGGACGGGGGGGCGTTTACTATAGGGGTTATGGGAGACAGGGGACGTTCTTACTTTAGGGTTAGGGGAGACGGGGAGGTTTTATTTTAGGTTATGGGAGACGGGGGCCGTTCTTATTTTTAGAGTCTATGGGAGACAGGGGAATTTTTTTATATAGGTCTATGGGAGACAGCGGGGGGTTTTTTATATTGGGTTTAAAGGGAGACAGGGGCCGTTCTTATATGAGTCTATGGGAGAAGCAGGACGTTTTTTTCCATGGAGTTATGAGGGGACGCGGGCCCTTTTATTAGAGTCAAATGGGAGCCCGCAGGACGTTTTTTATATAGAGTCTAGGGGAGACGCGGGACTTTCTTACTTAGTTTTTTGGGAAAAAAACCAAGGGGGGGCCCCTTCTTATATGAGTTAGGGGAAGACCGGGGCCCTTCTTCCAAAGGGAGTTATGGAACAGCGGGACTTTTTCTTATTTATAGGGGTCTATGGAGAAGCGGGCCCTTCTTATTTAGATTTGGGAGAAGCGGGCGCTCCCCCCCATAGAGTCTATGGGGGGAAAGGGGACCTTTTACTAAAGATTTTGGGAGACGTGGGACGTTCTTACTATAGATTTAAAGGGGGGGACAGGGGGTTATTCTTACTTTTTGAGTCTATGGGAGAAGGGGGACGTTTTTTACTATAGAGTCTAGGGGAAAGGACAGCGGGCCCTTCTTATATAGAGTCTATGGGGACGGGCGGGCGTTCTTATATGGGAGTTATGGGAGAAGCGGGACGTTCTTATAGGTTTGGGGGGCCCGGGGGCTTTTTTACATAGGTTAGGGGGAAAAAGGGGGGACGTTCTTATTTGAGCTATGGGGGACAGCGGGACGTTCTTACATAGGTTTGGGAGCCCGCGGGAGGTTCTTACTATAGAGTCTATGGGGACAGGGGGAAATTTTACTTTTAGAGTCTTGGGGGGCGGGCAGGACGTTCTTACTATAGAGTTAGGGGAGAAGGGGGCTTTTTTTATATAGAGTCTTTGGGAGAAGCGGGGGTTTTTAAATATAGAGTTTTGGGGAAAGACGTGGGGTTCTTACTATAGAGTCTAGGGGGGAGACAGGGGACGTTCTTATTTAAGAGTTTTAGGGGGAGACAGCGGGACATTCTTATTTATAGAGTTATGGGAGACGGGGGCCCGTTCTTACAATAGGGGTTATGGGAGACAGGGGGCCGTTCTCACTATAGGGGTTAGGGGAGAACCCAGGTTTTTCCCTTACTATAGAGTCTATGGGAGAAACATTTACGTTCTTTCTATAGAGTTATGGGAGACAGCAGGCGTTCTTATTTATAGAGTCTAGGGGGAAAAAGGGGGGACTTTTCCCCACTTTTGAGTTTTGGGGAAAACAGGGGCGTTTTCCTGAGTCTATGGGAGACGGGTGGGACGTTCTTATATAGAGTCTAGGGGAGACAGAAGGGGGGTTTTATATAAGGTTCGGGGGGACAGGGGCGTTTTTACTATAGAGTCTATGGGGGGACAGCGGGACTTTTCTTACTAAGGCCCTTTTTGGGGGGGACCAGCGGGACGTTCTCACTTTAGAGTGTTTTGGGAGACAGAGGACGTTCTTATTTATAGGTTTTGGGGGAGACAGCAGGACGTTCTCACTAAACAGGACATTTCTTTTAAAAAATGAAAAAAGGGAAAGTTCACCCCAACCGGGAAACCTAAAACCCCCCGATATGAGAAACTATGTATTGGGAAATTTCTGAGGGGGGTGCGAAAAAAATGCAAAAAATTTTTCCTTTAACAATAAAAAAAAAAACAAAGGAGGAGTTACAGGCCCCTAAAAACATCACGGGATGACAAGGGGGAAATAAAGGGCCCCAAAACTCCCCCACTTTACTCCAGAAATGCGGGAAAAATGCTTATAAACCAACAAGAAGAAAAGCTCCAGAGACTGAGAAAAAAACCCCTTTTTCTAAAACCCAAAAAAGCCCACCCCAGCTCAGCAAACCTTTTTGGTGAATTTCCCCCTTTGGGGCCAAACAAACACGAAATGTCAGTTCTCCCCAAAAGGTATCTCCTTTCCCCCTCGCATTTTACTGACCATGTCAAATTTTGCAATGTTATAGAGGAGTTTTAAAGAAAATGGCTGGGGAAAATACTTTTTGAAAAAACCCTTCCCTTTACAGCAGGTCTAAAGGAAAAAACCCCCCTAAGGCCCCCACCAAAAATCAACTGGACCCCCCGGCCTGGATTTTAAGGGCACCCAATAGAAAAATACTTTGACTGTTTCAAAAGAAAAAGAAAAATCTGAGATCTTGGGGAAAGTAAAAAAAACGGCCCACAACCAAAAACCCTGCGGGAACAAAAGGCTACCCACCTCACGGAAAAAAAATCAGGACGTAATAAAAAAACCAGTGACAAAGGGGGCGCAATAGTCATGATGAAACACCTCTGATTTACCCGGGGGAACGAAAAAGACAGCGCCCACCTTTCCCCAATTCCCCAAAAAACTTGACATGATCCACAGGGGGCCTATATGAAAAAACAAAAGGGGTTTGATCAAGAAGTTTCCCATTTCGGGTTTCCAGGGCAGGTAGGGGGGGGCCTTCACCCCACCCCGGGACCAAAAGGCCCAGGCTTTTCTACATGCTCCCCAAGATCCAAAAAAGATGGAAACCCCTGGGACCTATCTTTTCCCTGGCATAGGGACATTTGACAGAAAATTTCTCGGTTTGATGGAAAATCTCCAAAAACCCCCTGGTCAGGGGACACTGCTAGCTACATCCGGATACCCCCGGACCTTCTTAAAAAACCCAAAATTGCCCTCGGCCCACTTCCTGGGGGTCCCCTTTTTTGGCCACCAGGGATTAGAATCCTTGTAAAACAAACTTTCCCCACAAGGATCGAGAAACCCAGCATGTCAAAGCCCCTGTGAAAACTAAACCTCCCAACAAAACCAAAAACACAGCCCCTTTAAGTTCTTTACTCACCCACAACAATTTCCCCTTTGTGAGAGACCTATATTACAGCAAAAGGGAACTTTAAGGGGGTCCAGATGTGCGCCCCAGAAATTAAAACCTTTTTTAGGCTAAACCCGGTGGAGCATACCTACCCAAATGCCCCACCAGACCCTTTTTTTGTACCTCCTTTACATCGATGAATCCTTGTCATCTGGACTGCGGGCCCGAGGAGGCCCAAATTTAAAAACCCATAATGCCCTTCAAAAATTTCCCCCCCAAACCATAAACCCCTAAAACTTACCTATTCGGGGAGCAAAAAGGGTTCTCTCCTCTCCCCCCTTATCATAAAACCCCTATAAATCACAGAGCTCAGTTTCCCTCTCCTTTTATCAAAAAAACTTATTATCACAGAGCTCATTTTCTCTCCTCTATCATATACCCCCTATATATAACAAAAGCCCAGCTTTCTCCTCAAACTAAAACCCCTTATGTATCACAAAGCTCATTTTTCCCCCCCCAAAATCATATAACCCTATTATCACAAGAGCTCACTTCTCTCCTCATCATTTTAACCTATATATCACAAGCTCAGCTCCTCTCCTCATCATAAAACCCTAAACCACAAAAGCCAGTTTCCTCTCCTTATCATATACCCATATATAAACAAGCTCAGTTTCTCTCCTCTATCATATAACCCTATATATCACAGAGCTCAGCTCCTCTCCTCTATCATATAACCCTATATATCACAGAGCTCAGCTTCTCTCCTCTATCATATAACCCTATATATCACAGAGCTCAGCTCCTCTCCTCTATCATATAACCCTATATATCACAGAGCTCAGCTTTTATTATTATTATTATTATTATTATTATTATTATTATTATTATTATTATTATTATTTTTATTATTATTTATGGTTCCTTAAACAAATAAATCATTAAGTCAATAAGTCAAATCAAATAAGTCATTTGCAGGTGCTCCTCCGTTCCAAGGCTGGGTCTCTCTGGTCTTCTGTTTACCTTCTTCTACTTCCATATAGGGGAGGTCATTGCTGCAGTCTTTGATTGGCTCTTTCGGTCATGTGACTCTACATACATCTCCTTCTAGGGCTGTTCACTTGTGATTGGTGATGTAAGTAGAGTCATATGATTACTGCAGCCAATCAGCAGCTGCAGTGGAGACATTGTCTTTTAGAAGAATAATAACTGAAACAGAAGGCCAAAGAGATCCAGTCCTGGAATGGAGGACTGGAAAAAAAGTAATTTTGTTTTGTTTGTTTTAATTTTTTAAAATTTTTTGAAATTATTTTTTTAAATTTCTTTAAGGAACCGAACTTCTCCTTTAAAAAAAATTGACCATAAATAATTCCGCCATAACCGCTCATATCCCCGCCATGTGCTGAACAATAACTCCATCAGGTGGCTACACTGTCACAAGCTAATAACGTTCCCGTGGTGTCGAGTCGTATCCCTGCCAGGTCAGCGTCATTTTTCTCCCATTGTTTATAGGTAATTTGTTTTTCGCTGCCGGCCGCACTGGCAGGTCCTATAAAGCAATAACACGGAGACCCGAGTGGTGTCCCAGAGGTGCTCCACATCATGTACCTCCCGAGAAGTCAGCCTATTAGGGATTGAAAGAATTCAATGGAAGGACTTCAGTGAGTAAAATAGTGCGGTGAGAGGCTGCGGAGTAAATTACAGCGCTCACGTGCAGAGCTGCTCGCCGGCCGGCTGATTTGTGAGCCGCTTATTAACGTCAGGATATCAAGATAAACTTTATTTCACTGAATTATAGCTGTAAATACAGTCATTGTAGATTGCTCGTACCAGACCCGTAACTCACCTCTGCATGGAGGGTGGGCCTTTAAATCCAATCTACAAGACTGATATAGACTGTGATTTAAACTGAAGGTCTGAACTAAGTATAACTCCAGGGGACGCAGGCAACTAATACATATGTAGCAGAGCTGAGATGGTTACTTCACACCTTCAGGCTGCTTCATTTGAGCTAAAGGTGATTGCTGGCCTGCAGTCTCATGTAAAACCATGCAAGCAAATAGGGAGGGTTCAACACACCTTGAAAGCCGTGTTCAGGTGCTCACCTTGGAAGCCGTGTTCAGGTGCTCACCTTGGAAGCCATGTTCAGGTGCTCACCTTGGAAGCCATGTTCAGGTGCTCATCTTGAAAGCCATGTTCAGGTGCTCATCTTGGAAGCCGTGTTCAGGTGTTGACCTTGGAAGCCGTGTTCAGGTGCTCACCTTGGAAGCCGTGTTCAGGTGCTCACCTTGGAAGCCGTGTTTAGGTGCTCACCTTAGAAGCCGTGTCCAGGTGCTCACCTTGGAAGCCATGCTCAGGTGCTCACCTTGGAAGCCGTGTTCAGGTGCTCACCTTGGAAGCCGTGTTCAGGTGCTCACCTTGGAAGCCGTGTTCTGGTGCTCTTCTTGGAAGACTTGTTCAGGTGCTAACCTTCGAAGCCGTGTTCTGGTGCTCACCTTGGAAGCCGTGTTCAGGTGCTCACCTTGGAAGCCATGTTCAGGTGCTCACCTTGGAAGCCATGTTCAGGTGCTCACCTTGGAAGCTGTGTTCAGGTGCTCATCTTGGAAGCCGTGTTCAGGTGCTCACCTTAGAAGCCGTGTTCAGGTGCTTACCTTGGAAGCCTTGTTCAGGTGCTCACCTTTGAAGTCTTGTTCAGGTGTTGACCTTGGAAGCCGTGTTCAGGTGCTCATCTTGGAAGCCGTGTTCAGGTGCTCACCTTGGAACCCCATTTTCCCGGTGCTCATTTTGAAGCCGTGTTCAGGGGGCTCACTTTGGAAGCCATTCCTGGTGCTCATTTTGGAAGCCGTGTTCAGGTGTCATCTGGAAAGCCTTGTTCAGGTGCTCATTTTGGGAAAGCCGTGTTCAGGTGCTCACCTTGGAAGGGCCATGCTCTGGTGCTCATCTTGGAAGCCCTGTTCAGGTGCTCACCTTGGAAGCCGTGTTTAGGTGCTCACCTTGGAAGCCGTGTTCAGGTGCTCACCTTGGAAGCCATTTTCAGGTGCTCACCTTGGAAGCCATGTTCAGGTGCTCATCTTGGAAGTCGTGTTCAAGTGCTCCCTTGGAAGTCATGTTCAGGTGCTCAACTTGGAAGCCATGCTCAGGTGCTCACCTTGGAAGCCATGTTCAGGTGCTCACCTTGGAAGCCATGTTCAGGTGCTCACCTTGGAAGCCATGTTCAGGTGCTCACCTTGGAAGCCATGTTCAGGTGTTGACCTTGGAAGCCGTGTTCAGGTGCTCATCTTGGAAGCCGTGTTCAGGTGCTCATCTTGGAAGCCGTGTTCAGGTGCTCACCTTGGAAGCCTTGTTCAGGTGCTCACCTTGGAAGCCGTGTTCAGGTGCTCATCTTGGAAGTCGTGTTCAGGTGCTCACCTTGGAAGCCGTGTTTAGGTGCTCACCTTGGAAGCCGTGCTCTGGTGCTCTTCTTGGAAGACATGATCAGGTGCTCACCTTGGAAGCCGTGTTCAGGTGCTCACCGTGGGAGCCGTGTTCAGGTACTCACCTTGGGAGCCGTGTTCAGGTGCTCACCTTGGAAGCCGTGTTCAGGTGCTCACCTTGGAAGCCGTGTTCTGGTGCTCTTCTTGGAAGACTAGTTCAGGTGCTCACCTTGGAAGCCCTGTTCAGGTGCTCACCTTGGAAGCCCTGATCAGGTGCTCACCTTGGAAGCCCTGTTCAGGTGCTCACCTTGGAAGCCATGCTCAGGTGCTCACCTTGGAAGCCATGCTCAGGTGCTCACCTTGGAAGCCATGTTCAGGTGCTCACCTTGGAAGCCCTGTTCAGGTGCTCAGCTTGGAAGCCATGTCAGGTGTTAACCTTGGAAGCCGTGTTCAGGTGTTAACCTTGGAAGCCGTGTTCAGGTGCTCATCTTGGAAGCCGTGCTCTGGTGCTCTTCTTGGAAGACTTGTTCAGGTGCTCACCTTGGAAGCCATTTTCTGGTGCTCACCTTGGAAGCCGTGTTCTGGTGCTCACCTTGGAAGCCGTGTTCTGGTGCTCACCTTGGAAGCCGTGTTCAGGTGCTCACCTTGGAAGACTTTTTTAGTGCTCAACTTGGAAGCTTTTTTCAGGTGCTCACCCTTGGAAGCCTTTTGGTCCACCTTGGAAGCCGTGTTCTGGTGCTCACCTTGGAAGCCATGTTTAGGTGCTCACCTTGGAAGCCATGCTCAGGTGCTCACCTTGGAAGCCATGTTCAGGTGCTCACCTTGGAAGCCATGCTCAGGTGCTCACCTTGAAAGCCATGTTCAGGGGGCTCCCCCTTGGAAGCCAGGGCTCAGGTGCCCCCTTTGGGAAAAGCCATGTTCAGGTGTTGACCTTTGAAGCCGTGTTCTGGTGCTCATCTTTGAAGCCGTGTTCTGGTGCTCACCTTGGAAGCCGTGTTCAGGTGCTCACCTTGGAAGCTGTGTTCAGGTGCTCACCTTGGAAGCAGTGTTAAGGTGCTCAACTTGGAAGCCGTGTTCAGGTGCTCACGTTGGAAGCCGTGTTCAGGTGCTCACCTTGGAAGCCGTGTTCAGGTGCTCACCTTGGAAGCTGTGCTCTGGTGCTCTTCTTGGAAGACTTGGTTAGGTGCTCATCTTGGAAGCCGTGTTTAGGTGCTCACCTTAGAAGCCGTGTTCAGGTGCTCACCTTGGAAGCCGTGTTCTGGTGCTCACCTTAGAAGCCATGTTCAGGTGCTCACCTTGGAAGCCGTGTTCTGGTGCTCACCTTGGAAGCCGTGTTCAGGTGCTCAGCTTTGAAGCCGTGTCCAGGTGCTCACCTTGGAAGCCATGTTCAGGTGCTCACCTTGGAAGCTGTGTTCAGGTTCTCACCTTGGAAGAAGTGTTCAGGTACTCACCTTGGAAGCCATGTTCAGGTGCTCACCTTTGAAGCCATGTTCAGGTGCTCAACTTGGAAGTCGTGTTCAGGTGCTCACCTTGGAAGCCCTGTTCAGGTGCTCACCTTGGAAGCCATGTTCAGGTGCTCACCTTGGAAGCCGTGTTCAGGTGCTCACCTTGGAAGCCGTGTTCAGGTGCTCACCTTGGAAGCCGTGTTCTGGTGCTCACCTTGGAAGCCGTGTTTAGGTGCTCACCTTGGAAGCCATGTTCAGGTTTTCAGTGGGAAAAAATATAAACAAGTATAACAATAGTAAATCCACGGCACACCTTCTTGGAGTTGAATTTTTCTTTTTTCATATAGGTAGTTAATACAAGATGGGGCAACTCTCTTGGTATACAGACTAAAAACAAGGCAAGGTTTCTGCTTCCAGATGAAGTGACAATGTTTCGGCCACACGGTGCCTTCATCAGGTGGTATAGGAGAAGGTGCTGGTGGGGATTGCCCTTGTGCCTTCAGTGAGTGCACCTCTGTGATCATTTGCATCTAACGCCAACCATAACCCTAACCCTAAATTAGGCTTAGGGGTTTTTTTTTGTTTTTAAATTTTAGGAGTTAAAGGGGTTGTCTCGCTACAAAGATTAACTTTCATCATGTAGGGGACATTCACTCAAGACTTTTTGCAAATACATAAGTCTTTTGATATAACCTAGGTCAGGAGAATTTATCTGCTCACAGTGCACACAGGTTTTTCTAGTTACCATGCTGCTTTCCCTTCCTGATTAGACAGAGAGCAGAGAGTGACTTCAACAAGAGGGACGGCAGCTTGAGAACAGAATGGGTTATCTCTAACAAACAAAGGAGATGAATTACGTTTGTTTACTTTGAGCTTTGAATCTGTCTGCTCTACAGATTATATCTCCTGCAGTCATGTCAGTGCAATTAGAATAAGCTGGGAATATGGAGCTGATAGGTTAATCACTCTATAGAACCACCCACAACCTGACCAGGAATTGTGAGGAAACATGAATCTGAAGCTGCCTGTAGCTCTGTGGAACAGCGTGGTGAGACAACCCCTTTAATTACTGCTACCTATACCTCTGCTTGAGTTTTCAATCATTAGGTGTTGTGGTCCTGTCTCATCTTGCTGTGGTCCCTATGATTGCTAGTTACGTCCCCGGTAGTGTCTGTAGTTTTCCATCCTCACCATCGGAACTTACAACAGAGGTTCTATATGGACTCTCCAATGCTGATGTGAACCAGGCCTAATGTTACATTAAACGGAGGTGACATCGACCCTGATTTAATGCTGAATTACCAGTACCACAGGACAGTACATTACCACCTTTGGGTCAGGATCAGAGTTTTTATACATTTTTAAAGATTACTGCACCTTTCTGTGTTACTCCCAGATCTGGCAGCTCTTCATATCCAACAGGTCCACAAAAAGCTTCAAAAACACTAACCTTAACTTAGGGGGCTGACATACTGTTGGTAGTACATTCAGTCTGACCTTGATTCAGGTCCAACATTACTTCTGGTCTAGTGTCCATGACAACGGTGAATGTGGACCCACTGCGCTACTGTCTGTCCTTACCCTGGAGGGGCATGGCTTAGTGACTACCTTGTCTACACTAGAGCCTCTGATTGTAAGAATAGGGTTGGGCCGTTTGGGTAGTCATCAGGAGCCACTCCAGAGCAGTCCCCAAACCAGAAGCAGCCAACTGAGGGCATACCTCCCAACCATCCCAATTTGAGCGGGACAGTCTAGATTTGGGACCGATGTTCTACTGTCCCGGGACAGCATGGAGGAATCCTGATTTTTTGGGATGTCCCAGGGATCCAGCGCATGTGCCCTGAATCCTCAGAACTGTGCAGTGCAATTCACTGCTTGTGTGTCCGTGGGATGCACAAACAGTGTCCACAGTCACTGGCCGCCTGTCAGGGAACCTCTCTCCATCACAGGCGGCCAGTAGAGGGGAACAGGGGTGCAGGGGAAGCATCATAGAGATGCTCTCCCCTGACGTCACTGGCTACAGAAGTGGACCATCACATTAGAGGGTCCGCTTTTGATGGTTACCCAGCTCTTCTCGGTACCCCTGGTGCGTTGGGTACTGAGATAATAGTGACAGAGGGTTAGTGTCAGCCATGGGGTAACAAAACCACCGCTGACTGACACCAAGCCCGAGTGATAGTTAATGGGGGCATTTGCTCTCCATTACTTCACGGGAAATATCTAAACAAAAATCAGTGGGCCCCTAAAAAACAAGTGAACATCAAGGGAAAATAGGAAATTGGAAATGATTACTTTAAAAGGAAAATTGAAAAACCTGGGCCTTTTTTAAGTTTTTGATCAAAGATTATTAAGCTCACCTCCCAATACGTCAAGGGGATCCCAGACAGGGAGTCCCTACCTGAACTGTTTACCCACTAGGGGTTTCCCTTGACAAACTCTCAGGATGATAGGAACCGCTACGATTTTCCCGCAAAATCTGGAAATAATGGGAAAAATAAGCAGAAACAAAATAAAAAAAAAAACCAATTTTAAAAAACCCTCCCCGACCCAGCCTTTATTGACCATTTTAGCTTTAAAAAAAAATCTACGCTAGTCCGACGTGTCTAACAAAACCAATATATTTACTCCATCCCCTGCACCCCTGAAGGTCAGGGTGGGGTGATCATTGGGGGGGCAGGGGAATTTGAGAAACAGGCCCGGTCGCACCACAATCTCCGGGGGTTTGGGTCTTCTGTCCCCCCCCCGGAGATTGTGTTTCACCCGCACCCTTTTACTCCTCTCCCCCCTGCGGCCCAATGCCCCACAAAATACAACCCTCACCTAAAACCCCTGTAACCCCCGACCCTTTCCCCGTTGCCCCATACCCTCCGTACTCCCCACACCATATGAGGAGTTTGTACACAGGTGGGGGAAAACGGGAGGGGGGTGCTGGGAAAAATGCAGGTCTAAGTGTTTTTGTGGGTTTAATTCGCAGGACGAGGCCGGGGGGAAGTGGTCATGGCTCTGGAAGGAATGGAAAAGGAACGACTCCCCAACAAGAAAATTTTCTTGT
>JAODAL010062487.1:0-19730 GCA_025379985.1 Phyllomedusa bahiana | reverse complement strand
GGCTCAGGCATCGGTCTCTTCAAAACCGCAGGGATGGTGCAGGGGTCTGTCCCCCAAGGTCCTCTGGTGGCCTCACGTGCCCAGAGACACCAGGCCGTGTTGAAATTAATCTGCCTTGGAGACCGTCCACACACAGGTCAGGAGCTGTGGACGGCTCTAAGCAACGAGACCGAGCGCTGGCTGGGTGACAAGAACCTTGTGCCAGGCAAGGTGGTGTGCGATAACGGGCGAAATCTGCTGGCCGCCCTTAAGATCGGTAGGCTGGAGCACATCCCTTGCCTGGCACATGTCATGAACCTTGTCGTCCAGAAATTTCTAAGAGCTACCCGGGTCTGGACTGCCTGCTGAAGAAGGCTCGAGGTCTGAGTTCGCACTTCCGCAGTTCGCACCCTGCTTCGTCCCGCCTGGCTGCGTTGCAGCGTCAGCTCGGCCTCCCCGTCAACCGTCTCATTGTTGACGTGGCAACACGCTGGAATTCCACCCTCCACATGCTCCAGCGATTGTGGCAGCAGCGCAATGCCATTACGCAGTACGAAGTGACACATGGCCTGACAAGCAGCGGTACGGCCCTCGGGGTGTTGAACCACCGAGAGTGGAGGCAGGTGAAAGAGCTCTGCACCATCCTTGCCAGTTTTGAAGAAGCCACCAAAATGGTCAGTGCGGACAATGCCCTTGTCAGCATGAGCATTGTGGTGATCTTAGTTCTGGAACGATCGTTGGACACTCTGAAACAACAGGTCCCGCCAGCGACGGAGGAGGAGACGGACACAGATGCGGACACGGAGCCTTTCTCTCCGTCAAATCCACAAGGCCCGACAGTTTCACAATTTCATCGGTCTTCATTAGGCAGTGGTTCGGGGTCCAGAGCTAGTGCAAGGTGGCGCATCAGCTCTCAGGGTGCATCATCTCAGGCAAGTCAGGGCTGTGTTGAAGCTGTCGGGCCGGAGGCAGCGGAGGAGGAGGAGGAGGTATTCCTAGACACCGATGTTACCGACGTCCCTGCCTTGGAAAGAGGTTGGCGCGAATTTGAGGCGGAGGAGGAAGATGAGGAAGATCAGTTTGCTAGTGCCCCTCGACCCAGAGGCTTGGGAAATCAAGGCTCCATCTCTCACATGAGTGCTTGGATGCTCCATTTCCTCCAACATGATCCTCGCATTAAGGCCATCAAAATGAACAACAGTTACTGGGTGGCCACCCTCCTGGATCCCCGGTACAAAACAAAAATCAGCACTTTCCTTCCACCCACCCAAATAGAGAGTAAAATGCAGGAAATGGAGACCTTGCTGATTGATCAACTGGAGACATCTGTTGCGTCTGCTTCACGTTCCCCAAATGTCACGGTGGAACAACATCAGCGACGTGACAGCAGTAGAGTGCCAAGTAGGCGTAGCGGCAGCAGCAGGCAAGGTGGCAGAAGCCTAATGGGTGACCTCTGGCAATCTTTGTTTACCACCTCACCAACGCATGCAATGCAGGGCACACATCCAACACACAGAGATCAGCTTAAGATCATGGTGCACGACTATCTGCGTCTCAACACCGATGTTTTTGCATGTGTTCCGGACCCAATAGACTTCTGGGTATCCAAAATGGACGAATGGCCCGAGCTGGCTCGTCACGCCATAGAGGTGTTGTCCTGCCCAGCAGCCAGCGTCATATCTGAGCGGACCTTCAGCACAGCTGGAGGAGTCATTACAGACAAACGCATCCGGCTTTCCACAGATAATGTGGATCGTTTGACTTTCATCAAGATGAATCAGGCATGGATCTCTGATGATGTTGTGGCCCCAATTGCCGAGGTCACCGATTAGTTGCCAGTCTACTTCACATTCCTTTTCAAACAGAAATGGTCCTCTTGAAAACTTTTTTTTAAATGATCATTTCTTACTGCAATTTTTATTCTCTTTTCCCAACAGTTCATTTTGCTGGTTTTGCTGTGAGGAGACTGTAAAAGACAGCAAGGTTTCATGACAACACCGTATTCCATTTACTCACTTTATCTTAAGAAGTTTTCGCATTGTCAATGGTTTTGAGGTCATGTTGCTGTGAGATACAGCAATAATCATGGTCCTTTGGAACAGAAATGTGACTTCTAAGTGGCATTTCTCCCTCACAATTTTTAATAGTGGCTGAGAAGTCATATTTATAATTTTTTGGGGTCATGTTGCTGTGAGATACAGCAATAATCATGGTCCTTTGGAACAGAAATGTGGCTTCTAAGTGGCATTTCTCCCTCACAATTTTTAATAGTGGCTGAGAAGTCATATTTATAATTTTTTGGGGTCATGTGCTGTGAGATACAGCATATAATATGGTCTTTGTAACATGTAATTGTGGCTTATACGTGGCATTTCTCCTCACAATTTTTAAAAGTGGGTGAGAAGTCATTTTTATATATTTTTTGGGGTCATGTGCTTGAATGCAGCATATACTACAGGTCCTATAATAAAAAAATGATGTTTATAACAGCATTTGTTCTTCACATTGAAAAGTGGCTCAAGGGTCATTTTGAATTTTTGGGCATTTGCTGTGAATGCAGCTATACGTCTATTTAAAATTTGTTCTAACAGACATTTGTTTTCACATTGCAAGTGGCTCAAGGGTCATGCTTTGAATTTTTGGGGGCAGTTTGCTTTGACATGAAGCAATACTACAGGTCTATTCTAAAAAATGTTGTTTCTAACAGACATTTGTTCTTCACAATTGTCAAGAGTGGCTCAAGGGTGATGGTGCTGTCAGAAACAGGAATAGGTAGGACACTGTTAATGGACACATATTGCAAAATGACTTGTTTTTGCAAGATCTTTAACATAGCTATCAATCCCTGTATTGAGACAACCCATTTAATACAATGAAAAAAAGAGAAACAAAGACATGGTGGGATTCCATCCTATTTTAAAAATGTGTTTTCTAGAATTAAAGTACTAAAAAACTTGCATGTACAAAATAGCTGTTAAAAAAATTCCTCTGAATTGTACAAGGGAGGTACAGGAAAACTTGACCAGATGTAGGTTATTCAGAGGACATGGAGTATGGAGCACGGACAGAGAACAAAGTACAGAGACCATTTCCTCCAGCACGTTGAGTAAAATGAGAAAAAGAATGCCAAGATAAAGGGCACCTGGGTGTAACAGGAGCGTTAACCACCAGTATTTCCAAGTGAAGCTCAATTGGTCCACACTCATACGGAGGGGCAAGCGCTCCCCAGGTCTTGACTGTGTACAGGGGAAGGCTGGGTTTCTCAAATTTTTCCGCTTCCGCACTCTGTTTCCCAGCACGACTGTTTTCTTTTGCTGCGTCATCAGGGAAAATTTTAAAACCTGCGTGTTAATGGGAGGGACGGAGGGCCACCCGGGGGCTTTACCGCCCCCACTGTAACCCCGGGCCCCTGGTATGCTTTTGGCCCCGGACAGGTATGGGGTCAATGTCCAGTGAAACTAAATGGGGGTTTTAAAAAGACCCCTTTTTTCCCGGCACTTTTAAAATGGGGGGGTTTCATCCGGTTTTTGGGGCTCATGCGGGGCCCGGGAAACAGGTATAGCCCAATGTCCAGTAAAAACTAAAATGGGGGGTTAAAAAGACCCCTTTTTTTCCCGACATTTTTTAAAATGTGGGGGTCATGCGGGTTTGGGGGGGGCTCATGCTGGGGCCCAGGACGGGGTTATACAAAGGGCCCGGGTTCAACTAAAAATGGGGGTTGAAAGACCCCTTTTTTCCCCCCACTTTTTAAATTGGGAGGTAAAGGCGGGTTTTGGGGGCTCATGCTGGGGCCCCAGGAAACCAGGTATAGCAATGTCCAGTGAAACAAAAATGGGGGTTTTGAAAGATTTCCTTTTTTTTTTCTGGCATTTTTTAAAATTTGGGGGGGTTTCATGCAGGTTTGGGGCTAAATGCTGGGGCCCCAGGACAGGTATATAAATGTCCAGTGAAACAAAAATGGGGTTTTAAAAAGATTTCCTTTTCGGGCATTTTTTAAATGGGGGGGTTTCATGAAAGGTTTTTGGGGCTCATGCGTGGCCCGGGGAAGGGTATGGGCAATGTCCAGTTCAACTAAAATGGGGGTTTTGAAAAGACCCTTTTTCCCCCCCATTTTTTTAAATTTGGGGGTCATGCAGGTTTGGGGTCAGCTGGGGCCCAGGACGGGTATAGTCAATGTAAGGGGAAACTAAAAGGGTGGTTGAAAGACTCCCTTTTTGGGCATTTTTTAAATGTGGGGGTCATGCAGGTTTGGGGTTTCTGCTGTGGCCCAGGACAGGTATGGGCAATTTTCCCAAAGTTAAAAAAGGGGTTGGTTGAAAGACCCCTTTTTCCCCGCACTTTTTAAATTGGGGGTCATCCCAGGTTTGGGGCCCCATGCTCCCTTTCCAGGACTGGGATATTCAATGCCCATTTTAAAAGTAACATGATGGTTCAAAATCATACTCCCTTTTCTGGCACTTTTTAATTTGGGGGTGTTTGCGGGTTTTAAAGGGGTTGGGGGCTGTGGTACAAGACAGGGATAGTAAATGGTCTGTGACTTTTTTTCTGTGACTTTTATAACCTAAGTGTGTTGCCTAAGATGTAGCACTTATCCATTGACTGTTGTGGATGCTAATTTCAGCTTCTCAGCTTGTTTGGGTGTAATAATGAAGGTGTTGTTGCTCTCCATAGACATTAATGGTCATCGCGCATAACCGAAGCTCACTATCGACAAAAACTTATCGATAGCGGCCGACTATCGACTATCGATCGATCTCGATAGCCAACGCAATCGCTCAACACTAGTTAACAAACTTCCTAAACTCTGGTGCAAATACCTTAAGGGGTATAGTTTCTTAGATGGAGTCATTTATGGGGTATCTAACATACAGGCTCTCAAAACCACATCAAAACTGGACTGGTCCCTTAAAAAATTGATGTTGCAAATTTTCTTGAAATAGTGAAAAATTACTACTAAATTTCTAAGCCCGCTAGTGTTGTAAAAAAAAGACATTTAAAAATGATGCCAACTATTTTTAGTGGAAATACTGTCTTGTACGCATAAATTTCTGACGTTTGAAGATGGCAAATTTTTCCAAATTTTTAGGATATTTTGATATTTTTAACAAATAAACAAGGATTGTATGGACCAACATTTTTTACTTTCTTAAAGCACATTGTGTCACAGAAAAAGTCTCTGAATCACATGGATAGGTAAAAGTGTCAAAAAATAATTCTCACATAAAGTGACACATGTCAGATTTAAAAAATTAGGCTCTGTCAGAAAGGCAAAAACTGGCTGCGGTGGTAAGGGGTTAAAGATATTGTGCAGCAACATTCCAATCAACTTTTCCATCTTTAAAAATAATTGGATGACTTCGAAAATAGGAACAGAAGGAATAATCTTCGTATCTGACTGCTTCCAGAATCTGTGGCCTCTTTCAAACTTTTTACGATCTTGACACCAATTTTCAATTACCTTTTGGGTCGCCCATATAACAACCATATTAAAACTGATAAAGTTCATAGAATCTAGGCAGAGTGAGTAGGCTTTGCAGCATAGGTGAATTAGCGATGCAGTGAAGTCCGTTCATCACACCACTGCCCAAGAGGCCTTCAACAACACAAGATGGGAGGCCTTCAACAATATGCTTAAAACCCCAGAAAAAAACATTATACCCACTCTTGGAAAATCCCACACATAATTATGCAGAAAAGTCATTTGATATGATTTTCTGGACCACTTATGATATGATACCTGGACATCCGGTGGAGGCAGAGGAAGTAACAATTGGAAACAAAGGGACATATTTATCAATAGTATCTTATTATAAGACAGGGTAAACTTAAACCAGATGGTCTTATAACGCTACACATTTATCATAGTATTGATAAATCTGGCGCAGGTTAAAACTGTCTAGTTTAACCTTATGCCACTTTTAAGTTGGCTTACTTTTATATTATTATGCCAAAAGTTTGACACATTTTTTGAGTGTTCCAAATTTAAAATAAATTTATATAAATGTAAAGGATTAATGTATCTCCTTTTCCCCACAAGTTTCCATTTTACTAAACACCAAATTCCCATTCTTGTGGCTCTCTGCAGAGATCATTAACTTGGCATTAAAATACCATCTAACTTAACTGTCATTTTTTAAATTAATTTCCTTCCTTTACTGACTCAATTAATATGAGATCTGGAGACCTTATATAGAAAAGATTTCTTCTGGTTCTGGAGAAATAGCATTTCAAAAATGTCTCTACTATCAAAGCCCTCTTGCAAATCACCCCATTTATGTTGCTTCTTCATTTTGGAAACAGTTTCAGAGTTTTTTTAGATCTCATATCTGGATAACTGTCTAGGAATTTTTTGATTGGTTCTCGTTAGACCGCATTAGACTGGTTTACCAAACTGTAGGCCACAGCTCATGTCTATGTTCTTGACTTACTGAATGAGCATAAACTATGGGTCTGCTTAGCTAATGACCTATGTCCTTAAGTATAGACTACACTCCCCTGGACATGGTCTTCTGTACAAGACCACCTTCCCAATATCTGTGCACACAAAACATCTTAGCTACTATATATACATACTGGGATAGCTTTAATTTCACTGATCATAACTGCTCCCTTTCAGTTATAACCCTGACTCCTTCAGGACACTCTCCAACTTCCTTTTTAGAGGGTTCCAGAGATTGTCTGCTGTGGCTTTGTACAGTTTGTTATTCTCTGATATTGTGTTAAAACTGCTTTCTGCTATTGTGCAGGGTCTGCCTTCTGCTATCAATCCTCCATTTAAATACAATCAAATACAACATTTTTATTTAATTGCTTGTTATTGCTTATTGTCACCCTTTGAACTATATATGATTATTCCTGCCACATCTTTTTTTTTTTTTTCTGCTCACTTTCAACAACTGCACTCATTGTGAAAACTCTGGGAGACCTAACTTTACAGACAGTTTGCCTCAGTCTCGCCCATAAAGCAGTCAAAGCTAAGTCACAGAAAACTGGTTATAAGATTTTATATAGATAGTATTGCGTTCATGCTGTGCTCCATGAACGTTATCCCTCTGTAACTAATACCTGTTTGCATTGTGGCAGAGCAGTTGGCACTATGGTGCCTAAATAGTGGGAGTGAAATTCTGGAATGCAGCTGTTAGAATTACCCATGGCCTAAGTGGAGTTAAGGTTTCTCCCAAACCAAAAGTTACCCTATTGTATATGTTTTCTATATCCATACTTACATTAAATAAATCTTTGTTATGACAGAGCTCACTTTGCATTGTATTACAGTTTTTGATGCACTTCATGGTGACCATTTTGTAATATTATTGTGTGCACTCTCCCACTTCCAATATCTCAATGTCAATATGTTAATATCATATGGTTTCTAATTTTATCCCTTTCAACATACCGTATATACTCGAGTATAAGCCAACCCGAATATAAGGCGAGACACCTAATTTTACCACAAAAAAACTGGCAAAACTTATTGACTCAAGTATAAGCCTAGGGTGGAAATTGTAGCAGCTACTGGTAATTTCAGCACTCACATGCTAGGATCGCACTGAACACTGGTAATTTAAATAGATACTACCTACACACAAAAATATATTTATTTATAATATATATATATATATATATATATATATATATATACAGGCACATGTCCCCCAGATGCAGGTTTGGGCAGGTAAATGTCCACCATAGGCAGGTAAATGTCCCCCATAGGAAGGTAAATGTCCCCCATAGGCAGCTATAGGCAGTTAAATGTTTCCCATAGGGACTTGTAGGAAGGCATAGGCAGTTAAATGTCCCCCATAGGCAGGTATATGTCCCCCATAGGCAGGTATGGGCAGTTAAATGTCCCCTATAGGCTGGGTTTCCATGTCGGCATTAAAAATAAATACCAGTACTCACCTCTCTCCCCCATTGCTCCAAAGCACTCCATTTTCTTCCTGGCATAGGGGGTGTGATGTCATCAACGCAGGCAGCGTGATGACATGGCACGCTGCCTGTGCCAGATACTCTGGAATGCCAGAAGTCTGCTTGTGGCCTTCCGGAGTCCTCTGCGGAGAAGGAAGCGCTCGCACTCTGCTCCGCAATAGTATCGTCAGATGTATGTGCTCCCAGGGGAGGTGCATACAGCTGAAGAGATCTCCAACAGCGCTGGAGTCATGGCAGTGCCCGGATGCCAACAAAAAATGTGCTCAAAAACTCAGCTTATACTCGGGTAAATACAGTATTTATCCTTGGGTCATAGATCTTTGCTCATGGACCTAGTTATATTTTCTTGTTGAGAGATAAATGTGTTTCTATTCTCCTGTCCCGATTTCTCATTCTGTTTATAATTATTTTTGATGCATTGTTTCATGCTTCTGTATATGGTTTTACCATGCAATAAGTTGTGAGTTTACATCAAGCTTATTTTCTATTTTTTAAAAAGAATTTATCGAAGAATTAGGCAAGGCAAAGTACAAGAACTGTGTTAACTGTGTAGTATTAATTATGCAAGCATCATCAAGAGTTGTCAGAAAGAAACCTTAGATTACAAAAGTCGATGTCTGATGTTTGCAACATAACACTTAGATAAGCAAGAGCCCTTTTAGAACAAAGTGCTGTGGTCTAATGAAACAAAAATTGAACTCTTTCAATACAATAACCAATGGTACGTTTAGAGAAAAGGGAAAAGAAGCTTTATAGAAAAGGAAGCATTTCCAACTGTTAAGTTTAAGTGTGAATCTATTAAGCTTTGATACTGTGTGAAGCAAGTGACGGCGGTTATATTGTACTGGTACTGGGAAGAATGGAACATTTAAATGCTAAAATGTCACAGAAAAGTAAATGAAAAATGGCTAAATACTACATGGTAAATAACCAACACATTCCTCAAAATATAAAATGGAATAGGAAAAGTAAAAAAAAAAAATGTAAAAATAATAAATATATATAAAATATATAAATATATATAAAAATATAATTAAGTAACGCTTGAGGCAATCAGGTGGTGGCAACTGGGCTATATATGATAAGAGCCTCAAAGTCACTCAAAAATTGACCGCTGGTGTGCATTTTAACCCTTTACCGAAATGGGACATACCCATACCTCCATTCTGGGAAGGTGTTCCTGCAAATGGATGTAGGCACAAACAGAGACAACATGACCAGCTCAGGGAACCAGCTGTATATTACAGCTGATTTCCTGGGCTATTGGTGGGGACTGGAGCTTAATCTAATCACAGCTCATTAATCCCTTAACTCTGCATATCTAAGGAGAAAACAGAGAGAGGGAGCATCCATCTCCAACACCCTGCTGAGCAATTGTGAGGTGACAATGGTCTCCATGACAACCTGAAAGCCTAACAAAGGCTTTAGGGTTGTCTGAAACTTCCCCACGCCTGGTCATGCCTGAGGACAGGGCATGGTGATTGACAGCTGTACAATGCATAGCAGGATAGTCATGTTCTGTTATGTATTGTACCAGCGATCAAACAATTGCTGAGTGTAGTCTCCGATGGTGACAAGTGTAAAAATGTTAAAACATGAATAAAAAGTGTATAAAAAAACACCCACAAAAAGTAAAACATGCTACATGTATAATGACCTAGCCTATAAATCTGCCATGTCATTTAACCAGTTGCACATAAAATTTAATAAAAAGTGATTGAAAAGTCAAATAAGCCCTAATATGGTAACAACAAAAATGTCATACTATTAATGCAAAAAAAACCCTTTACACAGCTCCCCTTAAGGTAAAAAAACGATAGGGCTATCAGAATACAGCAGTCCATAAACATTGTTATACATATAAACCCCTTATCAACCCTGGACATAAACTTACCGTGGCTAATTGCAGCTAATCACAGTCGGTTACACTGCGGGATGGTACCTTTGCTGTTTAACTCCATAGACCCTGTGGCAATGGCTACTGTGGCAACTACATAAATAAGAAATGGTGCTGCGCACCATTCCTCGCTACAGTCGGGACCCTGCGGCAAGTTCGCAGGGTTCTGATCAGTTTAAATTGTCTATTGTCTATAAAATCCATTAGAATGTGTAAATGAACAAGCCCCCTAGGGGGACTCAAAATTAAAGTAAAAAAAAATAAAATAAAAAAAAAATGTTTGAAAGTGTAAAAAAATAAAATCTTTAAAGTTCAAATAACCCTTCCTTCACCATTTTACAAATAAAAAAATAAAATAATAAAAAGTTACACATATTTGGTATTTCCACATCTGAAAAAGTCAGATCTATTAAAATATAAAAGCACTTATACCGTATGCTGAACACCGTAGAAGAAAAGAATTTCAAAATGCCAAAATTGTGGTTTTTTTTGGTCATTTCACATCCCCTAAAAATTGGAATAAAAGTAATCATAAAAGTTCCTTTCTAAACTGGTACCAAAAAAAGTATGTCATCCCACAAAAAATGCCCCCTCACTTAAGTCCATAGGTGTTAGTACAAAAAAGTTATTGATTGCAGAAAATGGCGAGAACACATCATGTGTATTGGAGAGTGAATTGCCTTTTAGTTCATTTTCTTGGGAGGCAGAGTGAAGAAATACAGTATCCTGTTTTTTTTTTTTTTTTTTTTTTCATTATTACATCGCTTACCATGCAATATAAATGACATGTTAGTTTTATTCTGTGTGGCAATAAAATTACACCAGTTGCCAATTTATACATTTTTTTTTATGTGGCAGCAGTTTAAAAATAGTGTTTTTAATCCCTTAAGGACCTTACAAGAGCCAGAACTTTTTAATTTTCCCATTTACATAGACATATGAGGGCTTTTATTTTGTAGGACCAGATGTACTTTCTAATGATGTAATTTACTTTTAACATACTTTTAACATAGAATATACTGGGAAACCGCCAAAAACTTCTAAGTGGGGCAAAATTTGAAAAAAACATACTTACACTATATTTGCAGGTTTTTTTCAATATAAATGTGTTTTCTGTATTCCACAGATTGATACGAATTTGGCAATACCAAACATGTGGTTCTTTTTATGTTTTTGTACTGTAAAAATAATCTAAACTTTTTCTATTTTAAAAATGTTGTTATGGCATAATTTTCTGTGACCAACTTTTTTGAACTAGCACCTACAGACTTGAGTGAGGGAGCATTTTTTGTGGGTCGAAGGGTACTTTTTATTGGTACTAGTTTGGAATGCATGCAATTCTCTTAATTAATTTTATTCCAATTTTTAGGGGACGCGAAATGACCAAAAAATCCATTTTTTTTCTTCTACAGTGTTCAGTGTACAGGATAAATTATATTATATTTTAATAGATCATATTTTTTCAGATGTGGCAATACAAAATATGTGTAACTTTTTTATTTTATTTTTTATTTGTAATATGGCAAAAGGGGGGTCATTACAATTTTATTTATTTTTTTTACCTTTTTTGCTTTTATTTATTTATTTATTTTTTTTTACTCTAACATGAAGTCCCCTTAGGGTGCTTGACCACTAGCGGATTGAAATAATTTATAAAAGCCTAATGAAATTACAGGCAATGCAAAAGGGTGTTTAAGTTTGAGGGCTTTAATATTCCCTTGTCTGTGCAAGAAGTAGTTTTTAAAACAGAAAAAATGGGGGGCAAAGGGAAGCCTTTCATCACCCTTTCCCGATAAAAAATTTTTAACCCAATCAGGGCCCCGCGATCTCGCCACAGGGGTCCAGAAGTGAGGAACGGTGCGCGCCATTGTTTTCTTTCTTTTAAACCCCCACGGCCAAAATTTCGCTGCGGCCCCAAAAGGGGTTTAAGCGCATAGAATGGCATGACCCCTTTCCCGTGCTGAAAAACCGGCGGGGGGTTTATTTGAAAAATAGAGCCGTCCCCGGGCCAACTGTGAATGGTTTTCCAGCTGAAAACCCCCTTCCCGACCGGGGTCCCGTGGGTTTTTACCCCAGTGTCTTTAAAAGGGGTTTAAAAAATTGAAGATCTACAAAACAAAGTGCAATTTTTAAATTTCACCTCCACTTTGCTGTAATTCCCGTAAAAACCTAGAGAGTTAAAAAAAAAACTTCCTAAATGTTGTTTTTTCTACACTTTTAGGGTATGTCTGCATGGCATTGGTTTTCAGTCAGATTTTGACACAGTTTTCGGATTGAAAACCTTTTAAAAAAAGATGACTGTAAACCCAAATCCCCTTTAGCCTAAAATAAAAAACCGGGGGTTTGCAGTTACATGAATTTCAAATCCGAAAATGTTTTAAAAAAATTTGGAAAAAAAATTTACTTTCTTTCCCTTGTTTTCCGGGTAAAAAAAGGGGTTTCCAAACCCCAAATAAAAAAAATGGGGGAAACACTTAAAATATTGTTAATATTTTGTGGAAAATTTTTTTTTAAAATTCCGACTAGTATTTTCCCCAATTGTCGGGGTGAACACAGCCAAGAGTTGCATTTCCCTTTTGATGGAGCCCATATATTATATATATAAAATATATATTATATTATATATAATATATATATATATAAATATATATAATATATATTATTTAGATATATAAAACTATTTATAAAGGGAAGGGGGTTTGTACATGCTGGCCCTAAAAGAACCAATCAGAAACGGGACTGGTCTCAAAAAAAATCTTTTTCAAATTTTTTTAAAAAAACTCCCCACTCAGTTTTTTTATCCTCCAAACTGTGTAAGAAAAAAAAAGGCAATTTAAAAAAAAGACATTTTGTTTGATGCAGTTATGAAACTATTTTGTGTGGTATAAACTACCCCTAAAAATCCCCCGCCCACCCCCGACATTTTTTTAACTTTTTTTTAAATTTTTCGTTTTTTAAAATCTTTTACAAAATAAAAAAGGATTGTATGGCCCCAAAAATTTTATTATTTCCCCCTTTTAACCCCAAATAGGGACATGTTTTAAAACCCCCCAGGGCTGTGCCAAAAGTTGGTGTTTTTTCCCCCCAGAAAATCAGGTTTGCACCCCCCTGTTTCCCCCAAAACCTAAAAAACCCCCAGTATCCCCCAGCAACCCAGGTGCTTTAAACAGATTTGTATTTGGCCCCCATTTGTAATGCACCTGATTTCGGGTGTGCAGTAGCAGGCAGATAGAACGTAAAAAGTATGTTTTAGTTGGGGCCAATGACAATTCAAGGGGGCATTTGCTAAACAGGTGAAATGTCGTCCTTGAGAAAAAAAAAAACGTGCATATGCCGTCCCCCATATGTGCAGTATCCGGATTGTCCACGCCAAAATTTCCCCCCTGCCAAACAAACGGGTGTGACTAGCCCTTTTTGCAAAAAAAAAGATTGAGAGGCGTTCTAGGACTTTAATCCCTTAAAAAAATAAAAATTTATTAAAAATAATGATAAAAACATAAAGATCCAAAAAAACGGCATCTCCCCACACAAAAGCGATGCCAAAAGATTGATTTACCTTTTTGGGCAATTACATCCCCTTTATCATAATACCTTCTGTTTAAAGCTCTTTTTTTAAAGAAACTAATACAAAATTTAAAATACCTGTGTGCCACCCGTGAAAAACGCCTTGCAAAACTTGCGCAAAAAGTCAGTTTACCTTCGGGGTCCTGGAAATGGCGTACAAGCTGGATTCCCGGTACGTACCCCGCGCAAATTTCCGGCAAAAAAAAAACCGGAATGTATGCAGACTTCGAGTGAGAATTTTTAATATGATTTCAGAAGCGACAATAACTAAGCAAGCATGCGCATAACACCAAAAAAAAAAATAAAAACAAAAATGAAATACGTTTTCCCTCTTAAAAACAAATTTCAATGCATAAAAAGGGCGGGGCAAAGGAAAGTACACAATTGGACAATCAACAATACATATTTCCCATTAGAAATACAATTTTTTAAAAGAAAGAGAAGATATAAAAAAACCAAAGAAATTACAATACTTTTAATGAAACAGATTTGTCTTTAGGGTTTTAAAAAACCTTTGGGATCATCGTATTTAATTCATGATCAAAAAGCTTTCCGCAGTAAACTTTTCAAATCACCTCCCCTCAAGGGTTTTTAAAATTTTATCTATCCCTTTTAAAATTTTTAAAACCGCATCCTACCATTATGTTGTACATCTCTGAAATTTTGGGAAAAAAGGCTCGTTATTTTAAAGCGGGCTCCAAATATGTTAGTGTTATAAGAAACTTACTTTTTTTTTGCGCATAAAACTGTGAAATGTATAAAACAGATGGTGCAGGTGGCTAAATAAACCCAAAAGTTTTTACACTTTTTAGCACAATTTTTTTAGTGTCCACTATTGTGAAATTCCTTCGTTTTAATAGCAAAACTACATGTTCTACATTGCTTGGCACCACATTTATAAAAACCTGTATCATGCAACCAGGTCGGCCTGGAGGTTCTGTAGCGATGTATTGGGGGGAAAAATAAACCTCCCAATGTTTTTTGATCTCCAGAAACTATTCTAATCCCCCTCAGTATTGCCTGTGGATAGGATCTTGATTTAGAAAAAGTAGATTTTAAAAAAAAAAAAAAATTAATGACAGAAAATTGATGCGTAAAATCCACTACAAGAGTTGGTTTATTTGTCTCTATTGGGAGATTTTTTCACGGTAAAAGAATTTACCCCTTTTTCGGGAATTTATAGTTCTTATTAAGGGTCCCCTTTTTAATAAACCCCCATTTTTTATCTCCGCATAGTTTTCCCTTTCTAAAAGATAAAATTTAAAGCTGCAGTCCGTTTAGCCCCGCAAACTCACCAATTGGTATTTGTCGAGTATTTTTTGGGATGGAAATTTGTATTAAAATAGTATCACTTAAAAAGGGGTTTTTAAAGGTTTTTCTGAATACTTTTTGACCGTGTCCCCACAAAGTGATCAAGGAAATTTAAATTTTTGTTTTTCAGCAGAGCCAATAAACTTCAAGTTGAAAGGATTGTTGTTAAGATAATCCAAAAACGCCAATACGGCAGGTCATCGATATACCTGCCGTACCAGAGTACACAATCCAAAAAAGGATTATTCTCTGTGTAAAAGTAAACAGTCTCCCACCAAGAAACTACGAGGTTAGCCAATGAGGGCGAAAATTTCGCCCCCATTTACACACCACGCAGCTGAAGATATACTGTACAGCATTGTCAAATTGTGAGTCATAAGAAACTCAACTACAGAAATCAAAAAACCTATAAATTCTTGTGGTTGTTTACTGTGGTTCTGAAAGTGAAAATTGAGTGCCATGGATGCGACTACATGAGGAATACTAGTATATAAAGACTCTACATCGCAGCCTATCCACATCATATCTTCAGCCCATAGAATCTTATCCATATTAGTCAAACCCCCTGGTGTTAATAAAAAAACCCGAGGTCGTGTTGAAAATGGCGCAACACTGAGCTACAAATGACAAAAGTTTTTCAAATAAAGACCAAATGCCTGAAACTAGCGGGTGCATGGGAGGTTTGTTGTATACCCCGGGTGGATGACGTTTTATTTTGACTATCGTCATGGGTCGATAGTCGATATCGGCAATTTCAAGACGATTTCCGATAGTTGATTTCGCCGATGACCATTAAAGTCAAAATGGGAGAGGAACAACCCCTTTCATTTTAAACCCCCCCAACGGGCTGGAGAAGGGGGAAAAACACCCACAACAGTCAAATGGATAGTGCACATCTTAAGACCACTTGGGTTATAAAACCCCCAAAAAGGGAAAATCACAGACCATTCACTATCCCTGTCGTCCACAGCAGGCCCCTTAAACCTGCATGCCCCACAAATTAAAAGTGCCAAAAGCAGTATTTTTTTGAACCATCATTTTACTTGAACTGGAATTGACATCCCCGTCTGGAAAAGCAGTGACCCTTAAACCCATCTGACCCCAGATTAAAAAAGTGTCGGAAAAAGGGTCTTTTAACCCACCTTTTAGTTGAATGGACATGACTATTCTGTCCCGGACCGCAGCATAAACCCCTTAAAGCATGCCCCAGATTAAAAAGTGCCCCGGAAAAAGAAGTCTTTTAACCACCATTAATTGAATGGAATTAACTATACTTGTTTGTCCACAGTATGCCCCCTTAAAACCTTTTCTGACCCCAGATTAAAAAAGTGCGGAAAAAAATAGTTTTCAACCCCATTTTAGTTGAAATGGACATTGGGCTATATTGTCCGGGCCCCAGCATGGCTCCAAAAACCTGCATGAACCAAAATTTAAAAGGCAGGAAAAAAAAGGGTCTTTCAACCACCATTTTATTGAACTGGCATTGACTATATCTGTCCCGGGCCACAGCATAGCCCCCAAAAGCATGCCCCCAAATTTAAAAAGTGCGGAAAAAGGAGTCTTTGAACCCATTTTAGTTGAACCGGACATTGACTTGCCCGTCCTGGACCGCAGTATGACCATTAAAAACCTGTCTGACGCAAGATTAAAAAATGCCGGTAAAAGCAGTCTTCCAACCCCATTTTAGTTGAATGGCAATGACCATACTGTTCTGTACCACAGTATGGCATTAAACCTGTTGACCCAGATTAAAAGGCCTGAAAAAGGGGTCGTTGATCCACCATTTTAGTTGAACTGGGGCATTGACTTGCTGTCCCGGGGCCGCAGTATGACCCTTAAACCTGTCTGACGCAAAAATTTAAAAAAGTGCCGGTAAAAGCGTCTTCCAACCACCCTTTTTTTTGAACTGGACATATACCATACCTGTTTTGTAACAGTATGACCCTTAAAACCTGTCGGACCCACAGATTAAAAAAGGGCCAGAAAAAGGGCCCTTTAAAAACCACCTTTTTAGGTTAAACGGGCCCTTGAATTTTCCCCTTCCGGGGGCCACAGCAGGGACCCCCCAAACCCTGCATGACCCACAATTTTTAAAAAAGTGCCGGTAAAAGCAGTTTTCCAACCACCTTTTTTAGTTGAACGGAAAATTTTCCCATACCTGTTCTGTCCCCACATTTATGGCCATTTAAAACCTGTTTTTACCCACAGATTAAAAAGTGCCTAAAAAAAGGAGTTTTTGATCCACCTTTTTTTATTTGAACCTGGACATTGACTATGCCTGTCCTGGACCGCAGTTGCCCATTAAACCTGCCCTGACGCAATATTAAAAGTCCCGGAAAAACCCCAGTTTTCCAACCACCTTTTTAGTTGAATGGACATTGCCCAAAACCTTTTTCTTCCACATATGCCCCTTTAAAACCCCTGTCTGACCAACAGTTTAAAAAGGGGCCAGAAAAAAGGAGCCCTTTCCCAACCCCCAAATTTTGTTTTGAACGGGACATTGACTAAATTTTCCCCTGGGCCCAGATGACCCCCAAAAACCTGCATGACCCACAATTTAAAAAAGTGCCGAAAAAAGGAGTTTTTGAACCCCCAAATTTTTAGTTAAAAAGGACATTGACTTTTGCCTGTCCGGGGAACCCCCCAGTAGGGAACCACAAAACCCTTTTGCCCCCACAATTAAAAAGTCCCCGGGAAAAAAAGGAGTCTTTCTCCACCAATTTTTGTTGAACTGGATTATGACTTTTCCCTTTTTCTGTACCACAGTATGACCAAATTAAAAACCTGTCTGACCCACAGTTTAAAAAGTCCGGGGGAAAAAGGGGATTTTTGAAACCATCTTTTTATTTGGGAAAAGGGGACATTGACTAAAACCTTTGTTTTGGGGGCCCGCAGTATGCCTTTAAAACCCCTGCCCTCCCCAAACAGATTAAAAAGAACAAAAAAAAGGGGGGTTTTTTTATCCACCCTTTTATTTAAAATTGGACTTTGGACTTTTACCTTTTCCGGGGAAACCCCAAACATCTGTTCAAGTTTCCTGTCCCTCCCTTGAAAAATTTTCCCGGGGAAAATATTTGTATCAGCTATTTTGTACATGCAAGTTTTTTAGTTTTAAATTTTAAAAAAACTTTTTTTTAAAAATTAGGGGGAAATTTCCCACCACATTTTTGGGTTTCTTTTTTTTTTTTTATTGTATTAAAGGGGTTTTGTCTCACAAAGGGGAAATTGCTAGCTTTTTTAAAAAGTTTCTTGCATAAACAAATTCTTTTTTGGGAATTATGTGCCCCCAATTAACAGTACCCTTCCTTTTCCCATTTTTGCCCAACACCATTACTTGAGCCCCCTTTGCCAATTTGGTGAAAAAAAAATTTCTGTTGGGAAACCCCAAATTTTTAGAATAGGCCCTTGTTTTATAGCTCCCATTTCACACAAAATGCCCCCCAAAAAATTCAAAACATGACCCTTGACCACTTTTGAAAATTGTAAAAGGAACCCAAATTCCCTTTTTAAAAAACCACATTTTTTAAAAATAGGACCAGTAGTATAGCTCCCATTTCACGGGCCACAAATGCCCCAAATATTCAAAACTTTCCCCTTTGACCACTTTAAACAATTGTGAAAACAAATGCCCCATTTAAAAACCCAATTTTTTTTAAAATGGGAACCTTTTAGTATTGCTGCATTTTAAAACAGCATACCCCAAAAAAATTAAAAAAATAAATTTCCCTCAGACACTTTTAAAAAAATTGTGGGGATAAATGACACTTAAAAACCCCCACTTCTTTTTCCCAAAGGATTTGGATCTATTAGCTGTACTCACAGAAAACATGCCCCCAAAAAATTAAAAAATATCCCTTTTCAGCCACTTTTAAAAAAATTTGTGTTTGGGAGAAATGCCCATTTTAGAAGCCCTTTTTCTGTTCCAAAGGACCATAATTATACCCGGGTACCTCCCCAGAAACATAAACCTCAAAAACCATTGACAATGCAAAAAATTCTAAAAAAAAAAGGATTTAAAGGGAAAATATGGTTTTTGCCCTTTTAAAAACCTTGGTGTCTTTTACAGTCCCCAAACCGAAAAACCAAAAAAAATTTAAACTTTTGGGAAAACTGAGAAAAAAAATTGCAGAGAAAATGATCATTTTAAAAAAAATTTTTTTCCCGGAGGGACCCTTTTTTGTTTGAAAAAAAGAAGTGAAGTAGACCGGAAAACTAATCGGTGACTTCGGAAATTTGGGGCCCAAAACAACTTCATAAAGAGACCCAAATGCCTGTTTTCATCTTGTTTAAAAATTTTAAAAACGATCCACATTACCCTTGGGAAAGCCGGATGCTTTTTGGTCTGTAAGGGATTTCCCCCCCATTGTGCTAAAGGGTTTCCCCCTCGGGATTTTGGCCCGGCCTGGCTGCTGGGCGGGAAAAAACACCTTTATGGTGGGCACCGGAGCTCGGGCCTTTCCCAAACCCAATTTTAAATTTACCCAGAAGTCAATTAGGCCCCGGGAACACAAAAAAAAAAACATAGTCGTGCCCCATAAACTTAACGGGGTCTCTGTGTGTTTATGTTCCCCTTTTTTTACATGCGTTGGTGAGGTGGTAAAATAAAGATTCCGGGGGTAAACCCTTTTAGGCTTCCCCACATTGCCTGCTGCTGCTGTTTCCCCGCGGGGGGCCCATTTGGGCCCTTGCTGCTGTCCCCTTCACGGGAGGGTTTTGTTCCACCGTGGGCATTTAAAAAGAACGTGAAGCAGAAAAAAACAGTTTGTCTCTATTTTTATAAAATTCAGAAAAGGGCCCTCCATTTTTTTGAAATTTTACTCTCTGTTTGGGTGGGGGGAAAGGGAAAAATCCTGAGTTTTTTTGTACCGGGGACCCGGGGGAAAGGGTGGCCCCCCGGGAACTGTTTTTCCCATTTTGATGGATTTTAAGCGGGGGATCATGTTGGGGGAAATGGATTGGGAAAGTAAAAGTTCAAAGCTGGGGGCTGTGGCCCGGGAGGGTCGGGGGGCCCAAAATTTTCACGTCCCAAAATTTTCTAAGGGGGCCAATT
>JAODAL010062486.1:0-19731 GCA_025379985.1 Phyllomedusa bahiana | reverse complement strand
TAAAGCCCGCCCCGGGTCCGGCGTCTGAATGGGGCTGTGCCATGTCCGGGGGTGGTAAATTTCTGCGCCTGCGCACTGGTCCAAGACTGCCGGAAGTGGGGCACGGGTCAGCGTCTCCCTCCGAACACGGCGCATTATACCGATACCACTCTAGGTATTTAAGCATGGTGGGAGCACTTCAGCATTACCCCCTGAGGAAGCAACTTACGCGAAACGCACGTTGGGGTTTATGCGGTCCTGGTCCTTTTGGTAACAATTCTCCATCACTTTTTGTTAAACATCTTTGTAATTCTCTTAGGCTTTGTCCTATTGGGCATATCGTACTCTCCATTGTATTGAAGTTACTTGTGTGGGTTTATGACTATTACGTCTAGATGCAAATATCCATGCATATGATCTAAGTTTTGGAGAAATTATTTGATGTACTGTTATGACCTAGAGGATATGCTACCACTTTGATCTTATTGCTGCTGTACATATGATGGAGATTGTACCTAAAACTTTGTAAAATGCTAACTATCACTGTTTATATACCGGACCTTTGCCTTTGGACCGGCAGTTTATATTTGGGTTCTCGTGTGTTTTTATATATTTGTATATTTTTTATATTGGACATGAATAAAATTTGTACATTTTATATTGCAATTGACTGGGACTACATGCTCTCTTTGTTCATTTCAATTTTTTGCACTTTATCAATGGACAGTGGTCTAACTTACTACACCAAACATAAGTGGAAATCTGGAACTTTTTTGATATTGTGTGTTAACTATGTAACTATGTAAAGTCAATGGGAGAAGATGTTCTGGTTACTTTTCATACCTATACAGGTGAGGAGAAGCTGCAATTACCATCCATAACAGTTTGGGCTCTAAGAGTGACAGAAAAAAATTGAGAGGCTAAAATACTTCATATCTTTCAATGGATAACTGAAAAGATGAGGACAGCTTGCAATCAGGGGCATAACTATAAGAGGTGCAGTGGTAGCAACTGCAATGGGGCCCTACATCCCGGGGATGGCCAAAAAGTCCCTTTGATACATAGGACATTTGGAGATGGTGTTTTATACAATTACTTAACCCCCAAAGCTGCAAAACTGAACTTTTGGGCACTGAGTATGACTTAGCAAATCCGAGCACTCTGTATAATATATATCCATGTATATGACAGTGAGCCTGTAAATGTTGCCAAATAACAGCTTCTGGGTGTGGGAAAGATGCAGCCAGCAATACCAAATTCCCTAACTATTGATGTCTATGGAAAGGAAAATGCTATCTAACTAAAAGCAGTCTGTGCAGTACAGAGAATGAGCTGAAAATGGCATTCACAAGGCAATACAGTGAAATGGTTATGTAATTTTAGCAGCCAATGAGAGCTCTACACCTCAGTGATGACGTTTTTGACACTTTTCTGTGCTCTTCACTGATTGGATGGCTGCCAAAAGTGCAGAAAGGTGATTGGATGGCCACTAAAAGTGCAGAAAGCTGCTGAAAATTAAACTGAAAATGGTGACCTTGACCTAGAACTAGACCTAGAACTTTACTCGAATGAACAGTAAAATGTTCGGTTCGGTTCGAGCTCTAAAAATTGGCGAAGTTATACTAGAACTTAACTTTTCTAGAATGGTTCGATCAACACTATCCAGCAATAGTCAACTATCATTGATGGATTCCAGTGGCCATGAAACGCTTTTCCATTGTGACAAAATTTTAGTGAAACCATTCGCCATGTTCTTCACTGACTGCACCAAGAAATGCAATAAATATTTCCAAATGTTAATGCAGAAAATTAATTTTCAATGACATGTTGCACTTCCTAACTTTGTAAGCCAAAAGAAGATTGTCAACCAATTCAATGTAGTTTGGTGCTCGATAGTTGGCAAGGAAATTCTCACAAACATCCTAAGCAATTTTCTCAAGCCCCACCACCAGCTCTTCAAGGTGCTTGTCATTCATGATGTGTTGGATTTGTGGACCAACAAAAATGCCTTCCTTAATTTTGGCCTAAGTTATTTATTCATCAGTCTGAGTTTTATAGGAAGTGGAGGAAGAAATATCATTGCTGGGTCCACAAGTGCTTTTTGTGCAACATTTTTCTGCCCGGGAGTCAATTGGTTGCAGATTGGCCTCTTCCTTCTACTGTAATGTGACTGCATAGCACCACTGTCCCATTCACAAATGAAATAGTAGTGTTTGGTATAACCAATCTGCAATGCCAAAACTTTTAGATCTCCATATATGCTCTAGTTGTAGTTACTGTTCTTGATGTGTTTTAAAAACAGTTCCATGTTCTTGTATGTTTCTTTCATATGTGCACCATAGCCAACAGGTATTGAAGGATGAAATTTACCATTGTGTAACAAGTAGTATAATATTGTATCCTGTTAGCCATAGAAAGTAACAGAAAAGTGAAGAAATCAGTTGATACCTTTTAGAGACTAACTGAGTATATTTGATGGTAAGCTTTCGATAGTACTAGCTTTCTTCTTCAGACACGGTGTTATACAAGAAACTGAAAATTCACAGATTTTTTATGTACAAAATACATGGATCTTCAAAGGATCTTAAAATCTTTAAAAATAACAAAATGCAATATAAGTAGAGAAGTTATTTACAACAGGTCAAGAAATAAACAATCTGGAAACTTGTGAGGAGTGATGGAGGGATCAGTAATTCTTGCTGTTATCTGTTTGCTATCATGTGGTGATTTGTGACCATCACAGTTCATACATAGTGTGACATGAAACTGGCATGAATATTAAGTCCAAATTGCAGAGTTTGAATTTTTTGCATTTAGCTTATATTCCCATTCCTTTCTCTGCCTCTGCATCTTAAAATGTCCCATTAAAACCACAACCCGCAAATCTTCAATAGAATGGTCTTCTCTGGAAAAATGTGCGGCCACTGGGAGATCTGTTCCGTTGCTAATAATGGTAAATCTGGGTGAGTCCATGTGCTGACTAAGTCTCTGTCCTGTTTCCCCCACATAGAGGCCTTTGGTGGGACATTGCACACACATTATGAGATACACCACATTGGAAGACCTAAAGGAAAATGTCCCCATAATTCTGTGCACCTGTTGTGACTGTGGAGCAGGTACACTGTCAGTGGTATGGATGTGCCTGCAGGTCTTGTACCTGTTTTGCAGGCAGGATGACATGCCATTTTCAGTTGGGGCCTTCAGGGGGCTCCAGACAATGATATGTCACAGGTTTGGTGGTTGCTGAAAGGAAATGAGAGGGGGTACTGGAAATATGTCTTTGAGTCTGTTGTCCCTATGTAGTACAGGTTGGAGTTCCTTGGCAATCTCCCTTGGTGATCTCCAGCTGTGGGTTGTAAGTGACAACTAGGGGCACTCGGGCTTCATTCGGTGTCTCCTTGTATGTGAGAAGACTGTATCTTTTAATGGCTGTCGCTTTGTTTATTTTGTTGTCCGTCAGTTTTGGTTTGTATCCCAATCGGAGAAATTTTGTCCTCAGATCCAGGAGGTGCTTGTCCAGGTGTGCTTTTTCGGAGCAAATACGATTGTATCGTTTACCCTGTCTGTATATAATAGATTGTCTTGTGTGCTTGTGGTGAAAGTTAAGGTAGGCCGTTCTGTCTGTGGTCTGTGGTTTGTGGTATATTGATGTGAGTAGCCGGTGGTCTTTGATTTATATTGTGGTATCCAGAAAATGGATTTCGCTCTCTGAATAGCTAACTTTAAGGTTCATGGTAGAGTGAAAGTCAATGAATTCATTAGAGAATTGAAATAGGACCTCCTCACCTGCAGTCCAGATGACAAGGATATCATCAATATAATGAAGATAAATCATTGGTTTGGTGGCGCATGTTGATAAATATGCTCCTTTCAGTTCTGCCATGGAGATTTGCACATTTGGACCCCATCACAGTTCCCATTCGCTGTAGATATAGATCCTCTCCAAAAGTAAAATAGTTGTGGCTAAGGATGAATTGTATGAGCTGTGTAATTGGTTTTGTTTGGTAGTTTTGTTTCTCCAGGTGCACCCGACATGCTGCAACTCCATCCTCGTGGGGAATGTTAGTTAACTGGGATTCCACATTCATGGTGGCCAAAATGGCACCCTCAGGTAGTAGGCCCAGGGCATTCAGTTTGTTAAGAAGGTCAGTTGTTTCCTAGATATACTTTGGAGTAGTTTTGTAACAAGTTGTGTAACAAAACCTCGAGGCTTAATACTGATGAGTCAATAAAGACATGCCATTGTTTTGGCTTATGCTCACAACCCAAATCTGTGAACAAGCCATCAATGAAGGTGCAGAAGCAGTGATTGTCAGCCTGTTCAAAAAACTATGTTAAGTCATCTTGGTGGCTTCGAAAGACAGGAACTTTTGTACTAAACGACAGCAAATGCCTTGAAGTCTTGATACTAGTAACTCTGCATTTGCTTTTAAAAAATTCCCAATCTCTGACCCATGGACTGCAACATCTTCATTATTATAACGTACTATGTTTTTTTATATATTATATAAATATATATGTTTATGTGGGCCATTTATATGGATACACCTAAATAAAATGGGAATGGTTGATATTGGTGATATTATTGAGAATTTCACAAGAAAAACAATGGTGTGCTTGGTTTTAATGTAACTTTATTCTTTAATGAGTTATTTACAAGTTTCTCATTGTTTACAGAGGTTTCAATGCAAGACGCCCTACAAGACCACCCATCTCCCATGCTACAGTTAGCAAACTGCTTGCCAAATTTCATGAAACAAGTTCAGTGTTGGGTTTGCCAAAATGTGGATGCAAGCAAACTGTCACAAATGAATAAACATCAGTGGCTGTCCTAGCTTTATTTGTCTGACACTAACCCACACTGGATAGTGTTGTGACACAAAAAATGATGGTATGTTGTGGAATATGGGGTACAAGGATAGTGGGGCCATTCCATCAATGGACCTCAATGCCACTGGAAATCTGAAATTGCTACATGATGATGTGTTGCCTTTTTATGCACTGAAGATGGCACGTTCCCTGAGTTTTTTCAGCATGATGGTGCACCACCACATTATAGGTGTCAGGTCTGAGCATTCCTACATGAACAGTTTCCTAGAAAGTGCATTGGTCGCCATGGGCCAGTTGAATGGTCACCAAGATCTCCCGATCTGACCCCTTTAGACTTTTATCTTTTAGGTCAACTGAAGGCAGTTGTCTATGCTGTGAAGATAAGAGATGTGCAGCATCTGAAACAACGGATACTGGAATCCTGGGCTAGCATTTCTTCTATAGTGTTGCTATCAGTGTGTCAAGAGTGGGAGAAGAGGATTGCATTGACAATCCAACACAATGGGCAGCACTTTGAACACATTTTATAAGTGATCATAACCTTCTAGATAACTCATGAAAAAATAAAGTGACGTTAAAACCAAGCACACCATTGTTTTTCTTGTGAAATTCTTAATAAGTGATGTGTTACATGACCCTCTTCCCATTGGAAAAAAGAAAGTTGGATTCAAAATGGCCAACTTCAAAATGGCCACCATGGTCAACACCCATCTTGAAATACATGTATTCATGTATATATATATATAATATATATATAAAATATATATAATATATATATATATATATATATATATATATATAGGGTGGGTCATTTATATGGATACACCTAAATAAGATGGGAACGGTTGGTAATATCAACTTCCTGTTTGTGGCATATTAGTATATGGAAGGGGAAAAACCTTTCAAGAAGGGTATATATATTATTATATAATTATAGATATATATATATAATATATATATATATATATATATATATATATATATATATATATATATATATACTGTAAGGCCGCAGCTGGGAAGGTCTACAAGGGAGTATATATCCCAGCCAGGTTCTGGACATATGTCTGGGGAGTCCAGGACGCATTCCACCAAGATAAGGAGCCTTGGTGGAGTGAAAGGCCGTTGGTAAATAGATGTCGACAGTACAAACTGTCGATCTATGTTTAATCAGTTAGTATGGCTACCAGCCATTTCCGGGTCGGCCTTTCATTGGGAGTAAGCAAAGAGCAGGGTGGGTGCTTGCTCCCCATGGCTCCTCTCCGGGATTTCCTGGCTGTATAAAAGGTCAGCAGGTAGGCTGACTGGGCGTCGGCTATACCTCCAGTCTACCTTCTGGGCTGGAGGTATTCACACTGGGGGAAGCCAGTGTAGGACCAACAAAGTGATAGTGAGGGAACTACGCCATTGTTAGTAAGCGCTCAGATGAGCAAGTATTTTGTTTATGTTTTGCTGTGCATGTTTGCCATCCGTTTTGTTCTGGTTATGAAATAAATCCACGGAGCCAAGCAACCATTTATACCTGACTTCTGCCTCTATCTCATGCCTGAAAGACTCATGCGGTGATCCCAGAGCTGTGCAAGCTCACATATGGTGGAGAATGCGGGCATTTTAAAGAAACAATTCTCTTAAAGAGACAGGCAGCGAAAAGTGGTTCCAATATATGTCGTGGATTAAAGCGGCAACAGTGCAGCAAGCGGAGACACCCAAAATGGATGAGCTGGTGAAGCAGTTAATATAGGCAAACACCAACCTCCAACTAATGGTGGCAAGGCAGCAGAAGGCCCACGAGGAGACCGTGCGGGCTCAAGCAGAGACCAACCGCCTCTTGATCGAGACACACCAGGCAGCCCTTAAAGAGCAACAACAGGTAAAACTGTCTCTACAGCAGCAGCTCCAGGTCCTGACTACAAGACCAGAGGGGGCAGCCAGACGCCAAGGACTACACGCGGCTGAAAGGGGAGATCCTAGCCCGACTGGGGGTTACTCTGGCGGTCCGGGCCCAGAGAGATTTTACGCCTGGGAGTTCGATCCAGCAAAGCCAGCTCGGTCACAGATGTATGACCTCTTCCACCTCACCAGCAAGTGGCTGCAGCCCGAACGTCTTACAGCGATCCAGGTGACGGAGCGGGTCGTCTGTGATCGCTTCGTGCGCGCCCTACCCGGGGGGATCCAGCGGTGTGTGGGGTACATGAACCCTAAAAGCCTGGACGAGCTTGTCTCCATTGTGGAGCGTTATAGTGCCACCGAGGAGTTCCTCCAAGGACTGCATCCACCGGAGTCAGCATGGGGTAAGACTGTCCCTGTCCCAAAAGGGGAACCTAAGGGTCCTGAGGGGAGGGGATCCCGGCTGGGTGAGAAGGGGGGAAGGTTGCCAACCCCAAAGAGACACCTCTTGCCCAGAGCCCGGGGCCCCATCATCTGCTGGCGATGCAATGGACTCGGACACGTCGCCGCACAGGGGGAACCCATGGACTGTGGTATTAGGCATACGTCATTGTTTGCAAAGCCTTCATACACCACGCACATTGAGACTGGGGCAAATCGGCGGTTATGCACCATTAAAATCAATGGACACACCGTACAAGCCCTCATGGACTCCGGAAGTTTGGTGACCCTGGTGCAGGCCAGGCTGGTGGGCGCAGACCAACTCCGGCCACGCCGTATAGGGGTGATCTGTGTACACGGGGACACCAGGGACTACCCAACCGCGGTACTCACCCTAAAGACCCCCTGCGGGCCCGCAAGACATGAGGTGGCTGTCGTCGCGAGCCTACCCCACAGTGTGATCATAGGCTGTGACTTCCCCTTGTTCTGGGATTTGTGGGGAAATAAAAAGTGTGCCCAGTATCATGTGGTAAAGGGTAATGTGTCTGCACAGGGACCAGAGGAGCCCGATGGGTTTCCCTTGTCCGTCCTGGCTGGGGACCCCGAGGAAAGTCCCTCTGAGCTCGAGTTCGCCTCCTTGCCAGTATCCAGGGGGAACTTTGGCACGGAGCAGCTGAGGGACCCAAACTTGGAGCATGCCTGGAAAAGTGTGAAGGTAATAGATGGTAAGCCCCGGGGAACCAGGCGGGGAGTTTGGGTTTACCCTCATTTTGTGGTCAACAACAATATGTTGTACCGGGTAAAAAAGACCCCAACCGAAGTGGTAGAGCAGTTGGTGGTGCCCAGGTCACATGTCCGCCAGGTTTTGGAGCTAGCCCACTCCCATGTGTTGGGGGGACACTTAGGGGTGGAGAAGACCCAGGAGAGCGTGGAGCGTATTTTTTACTGGCCAGGAATTTACAGGGCAATTGAGGAATACTGCCAATCCTGCCCGGAGTGTCAAGTTAACGCCCCTAGACCCCATTTTCGGAGCCCCCTAATTCCTCTGCCAATAATAGAGGTCGTCTCACAGATCAAAAGAAAAATTCCTAAAACAATAATCTTTAATAGATATGCATTAAAATAATTATCCTTTTTATATAAAAATGGCCTCACACTTATAGCCACTATAAAAAATATGCAACTGTAAAAATGTATAAAAATTCCGGTGTATATCAGTACCTAAATACAAAAGCAAGTGGACAATGTCCCAGCTAATCACAGCAAAAAAGACATTGTACCAAATACCTATTAGCAGGGAGAAGTACCCCCAAAAGAGGGAGGAAAAAAGTGGTCAAAAAATCACGGTTCTGAAGACTTGTCACAGTAGACTCCGTTGCCCCATTGGACCAGTATATACCATATAATAGAAAAGCAATATCGCTATCACTATACTAGTCCTATCCAGATAGAGCAAATCCCCCGAAAAGGGCGACCCCACCTCTCGGCGACTCACCCTAACTAAATTATACAGTAACATACATAAAGAACACAGACATAAGTCCCGACGCGTTTCCCCAAGATATGGTTCATCAGGGGACAAAGATAAAATTCAAAGATAAATTCAAAGATAAAAAGGCCTATTCCTTTTTGTATGATAGAACTAAAGATACAAGGAGCGACGATAATATTTCTTCTTCAGATATTGAGTCTTCAGATACTGATATCCAGGTAGTACAAAAATCAAGGAGAGGAAGACCAAAAGGGAGAGGAAGATGGAATAAAATCCACACGAGGTTATTATGGTGTTCCATCCTCCTCTGGTGCTCTTTTTTAGAGTAACAGAGAGGAATGTCCCTGAGAGAGGGGAAGACAAAAGAAATAAATGACTCCTGTCAGATTATCAATCTTTAAAAAATAGATCACTTACAAGTTGGAAATTTCGGTGTGGCAAAAGTCTCAATTTTTTCCATCTGTTAGGTTTAGTCCTTTTGATTGGGTAAAGGATTTTCATCTTTTTGTTAAACGTCTCAAGTGGCATAAATTCTTTAGAAACGGGACCTCCTTAGAGGCAAGAGCATTGGGTGTTGATTTCTCGGATTGCCTGACATTAGATTACTTGCGAGTTTATCTGACATGGAGACGGTACTTTACACAGCTGAGACCTAAGAGTTACTATGCCTCCAGCTATACAAAGTCCAGAGATTGACATGTTTTTAAAACTTGTCAGTCAGGACTTGGAGAAATTGAGTGGGGTACATCTAAACATAATCTTACGTTTCCCAACTTAAGGCACTTAGAGAACTGGAAAATGATGACAGCATTATCTGTAACCCCATCGGATAAGGGCGGGAATCCTAGTAGTGTTGGATCATTCTAAGTATATTAGCATATGTTGCGATATTTTGAAGGATCGCTCATTGCTTATTCTATTCTCCATGTGATCCTAAACCTTCCTTCTGTCAGGAGCTAGAAGAAATTTTGATAAAAGGTCCTTGACAGAGGGTTGATCTCAGCTAATGAGAGTAAATTTATGATACCTAAACATCCGGTTATCCCTTGTTTTTTTTGCCCTACCTAAGATACATAAGGTATGACTCCATTTAAAAAGGGCGCCCAATAGTGTCAGGTGTGGATTCCTTGTCTCAGAATGTCAGCATTTATATTGATAACATCCTGAAAGAATTTGTGTATGCTTTGCCGTTATTCATCAAGGACACTCCTGATTTGTTGAGAATTTTGGACGGACTGACAATTGAGGGACACACTAAGCGCGCCTCCATTGATGTAGAGGCTCTCTATAGCAGCATCCCGCATGATTGTGGGGTGCGTGCTGTAGAGTATGTCCTCTCTATTAGGGGTATACATCTTAGAGAGCATAATCAACTTGTCCTACGGCTGCTTCGTTTCATCCTAAAACACAATTTTTTCATTTTTAATGGTAAGATCTTCCACCAGCTCAGGGTACTGCATGGGGAGCCCGTGTGCTCCCTCTATGCAAATTTATTCCTGGGCTGGTGGGAGGCTACCGTTGGTGTTTATGACAATGACCTATCCATACGGGATAATATCCTGTTTTGGGGTAGGTATATTGACGATACCCTAATTTTGTGAATGGGACGACAGAGGCTTTGATGACTTTGTGAAAAGTCTCAATATTAATAATGTTGGCATGAAATTCACTTCAGCTATTGATGACGTTGCATTCCTTTTTTGGATCTTTATATCATTAAAGAAAATCTGCAATCTACATACAAAAAAAACCCTTTCGGAAACCAACCGCGACTAATAGTCCTCCCGCGGGGGGAGAGTTACCATCCTAGACCCTTAAAAAAGGGGTTTTACCAAAGGGGCAGTTTTCTCCGATTCAGGAACTGCTCCAGGAAAGGAGACTATTTGTTCCAAGCAAGGGACCTTAAAAAACGGTTTGTGGATCGGGTTATCCCGAAAAAGTCATTGATGAGGCATTTGCAAGGCACTTGAAAGTGATAGATCGAGGCTGCTCAATGTGGTGACAGAACAGCAAGTTCCCCCCCCAAATCAAACTATGCGGATCGTGGCAAACTTTGATCAGACCACGACTTAGCGAGAGACTGTATTTCTAGATACTGGGGTAGAATAAAAGCCAAAGAGAAAGGATCGCGGCGCACATACTTTTTAAAACAGGGAATGCCAGAGAGCAGAAAAGTTTACTACAACTCTAATTTATTAAAAGAGACCATAAGTCTCAACATAAAACAACCGAAAAGGCCCGACGCGTTTCGCGTGGCAGCTCCACGCTTCCTCAGGGGGTACAGATCTAGACATGTGTGACACAATTTATATAGAGAAATTATCTGCAAAAAAAATGGTACAAGATGTATTGACCATAGACGTACATTGTTACAAAGAACCAGGTATGTTCCGTGCATTGCCGGTGGTTAAAACTTCTGTCAATCACCACAGACACATGCTGATGAACGGAAGGGGATTTGCAAAGAGATACAGGGTGTCGATGTAATTAGCACACCTGTCTCTTGCAATCCAGTCCGTGATCAGCTTTAACTGTGGTGTTGAGCAGTCTAGCTTTCAGACAAAAAAAAAAAAAAAGAAAAAAAAAAAAAAAATAAAAAGAAAAAGAGAAAAAGGGCAGACAGATTATCAATAGGTGTGTGGGTGACACACTATAATGTCTTACAAATACAAGACCGTTATTAATGCCACTGAGAAAAAAGTGAAAAAGTGAACATATTAGTCAGAGATCATGGGGTATAAGTGGCTAATAAATAATTAATATCTAAAAAGATAATTGTGCAACCCAATATAAACCTGGGGTTACGTAATGGAAAACCAAACAGCATATACATAAAGAACCAAACAGTACATTATGAGTAACTGTATAAATGACAGTGAATGCTAAAAAATAATAATAGCAAACATATCCTTGTGTATAACCAAGAACATAGAATATACGTTTAATCTATGTGGATGTGAAATAATTGCTAAAAATATAGAAGATGAAAAATAGAGGTACTTAGAAGACTTAAAATATGTACAACCACGGACTGTTGTATCTAATAGATGAATGGGACTGGATGTGAAGAATAAGTAATAGACTCAAAAAGTGTAAAAACCGCTAAGTGTGAATAGAACTGAACTACGAGGATGTGGACTATATAAATGAATAGTATATGATGGAATAATGTGACACACTAATAAATAACCAGAACACACTGATATAGCAAACTGATAAATAAATATGCACTGTATATACTAAGACCATACCATATAAAACCATAATTGATACGATATCCAATACATACATCAATTCATACGTAAACTCACTTTAAAAATACATTTTTTGACTAATCCCTCACACATCACAGAATTAGAAACTTCTTCCATCAATAAATTCAATCTGAAACCCAAATCCACTTTTTATCCAATCAATTCACAGGGCCACCTTCTAAAAACATTCCAGGACCTTGTTTTAACAGATATACAGAAAATACAACCTCTGAAACAAAAACCGAATATTTCGCTGGAAGAGTCCCAAGCTATAAAAAAGCTGAAAGACAATGCGAATATTGTCATCCGCCCAGCGGACAAAGGGGGGGGCATTGTACTGTTAAATTATGAAGATTACCACAAAGAATCTTTAAATATACTTTCTGATGTTTCTTACTACAACATCTGTGTCAGTGACCCCTTTGACAAGTTGCAGAGGGAGCTACATATTTTAACACAGTCAGCGGTTTCTGATGGAATTATTGACACTAAAACGAAACAATTCTTATGTATTAAGGAGCCCAATAGGCCATTTTTTTATTATTTGCCCAAACTTCACAAGAACATCACTCATCCCCCAGGACGCCCCATTATATCCGGGGTTAATTCTCCAACGAGCAACGTCTCACACTTTGTAGATTTACATCTACAAAAGTATGTGACCAAATTAGACAGTTACTTGAAAGACTCAGGCCATCTAATATCTATTCTATCTTCCTTAAAATCTGAAAATCACCATATTTTTCTCACTTTAGATGTATCTTCTCTGTATACTAACATTGAACACGAATTGGGCATTAACTGTGTAAAACATTATCTAGACACAGATGTTTCTATTTCAGACCCTTACAAGATCTTTTTGCTTAGATGTCTCAGACTTGTTCTCGAGAATAATTTTTTTGACTACAATGGCGCCACCTACTGGCAAGTCAGGGGAACAGCTATGGGATCGAAACTCGCACCGGCCTATGCTAATCTTTTTATGGGTTTTTTTGAGGACCAATACATTTTTTCTTACCCGTTATTTCATCACATTTTACTTTACAAGAGGTATATAGACGACTTATTCATTATCTGGCAGGGTCCGCAAAACGAAATCACATCTTTCATTAACCATATCAATAAAAACAATTTTGGGATATCTTTCACATCCTCTTACAACAACAAAGAAATAGATTTTTTAGACCTAAAAATCTCCCACCATCAAGGCCAGTTTATCACTTCAAATTTCTTCAAACCGGTTGATACCAATAGTTACATCCACTTCACAAGTGCACATTATAAACCCTGGCTGTTAAACATTCCATATGGCCAATTAAAGAGATTGACGCAGAACAGTTCAGATAACACACATTTGACACACACTTCGAAATCATTGAACAAGAGAATTAATGAAAAGGAAATATCCTCTACCCTTTATTAAACATGCCGATGAAAAACCAAGAGGATAGAACAAACGGAATGTCCTCAAGTCACTAAAACTTGCGACAATCCTACCCAAAAATGGGGAGAACAATTTTCCCGTTATTCTGACCATTACACAATAAGAATTCCTCCCACAGAGAAATTTAGAAAAAGTTATTACAAAACATTGGCATCTACATCCAAAAATGAATACCCATCCAAGTTCCATTGTTTTCCCGACAGACCGGGTCTAAATTTTTCAGGAGTGCACCAACTTAAAGGGTATCCTTAGCCCACTTAGCCAAAAATCTGCGAAAAAGAAGCTACGAAATCAATGATCACATACGGTTAAAGGTAGCACTCCAAGTAACTCTAAAAGTTGGCCTATGGTTTACCTGCATCAACACAACATCCACGCTATCAATTCTAGTATACACCAAGGAAGAATTTACCACAAGTTTCTTTAAATTGCAAATCCAACTGATTTATTAACGTTAATACGGTCTGTACCTGCATTTTACAGTATTTGGTCCGAACCATCTGTGCATTGCGTGTTAGACTGAACTGACATCCTCAGCAGTAAAAGCCGAAAGGTGATATAAAAACGATTTTATCCCACAATTCAATGAAAACCACAAGCGTAACATCTCAGATCTTCCATTACTCCTATAGACATGATTCCTAACAATTTCTCTAATAGATTACCACAACTCCAAAGACGTGAATTGTACTGGATGATCGTCTAAAAACTATACAACCCCAGGTTTTAAATGATTAGTGTTAACTCATTCGATAAACTTACATCCCTTAGGCATCCTTTGGTAGAGCTACTTATTTTTTATTTAGTGTTATGCTCATTTACAGTTTTACTTGATGCATCCACCTCTTATTTGATATCGTATCAATTAATGTTATATAGGTATGGTCTAGTATATACATTGCATATTTAATAACATTTATTGCTAAAGTCATGTTTCTGGTATTTTAATATTTACACCTTATTCCGATCATATACTATTCATTTATATATCCACAACCTCGTATTCAGTCTATTCACACTTAGCGTTTTTACACTTTTTGAGTACAATTACTTAGTCTTCACATCCAGCTCCCATTCATCTATTAGATACAACAGTCCGGTGTACAAATTTAAGTCTCTTTACTAAGTACTCTATTATTTCTCATCTATATTTTTAGCAATTATTTCACATCCACATAGATTAAACGTATATTCTATGTTCTTGGTAATACACAAGATATTTGTTGCAATTATTATTTTTTTAGCATTCACTGTCCATTTATACCGTTACTTCAAATGTTACTGTTTAGTTCTTTATTAATATGCTTTTGGTTTTCCATTACGAACCCCAGGTTTATATTGGTTCACAATTATCTTTTTATATATTAATTATTTTATTAGCCACATTATACCCCATGATTCTCTGACTAAATGATCACTTTTTTCACTTATTTCTCAGTGGCATAATAACGTTTCTTGTATTTGTAAGACATTATAGTGTTGACACCCCACACACCTATTGATAATCCAGTCTGCCATTTTCCTCTTTTTCTTTTCTTTTTTTTTTTTATTTTTTTTTTTTTTTTTTTTTTGTCTGAAATCTAACTGCCTCACACCACAGCGTTACAGCGATGCACGGACGGAAATATGCAAGAACAGTTGTGCTAATTACAAATCGCGACATCTCCTGAATACTCTTTGCCAAAGTCCCCTTCCGTTCATCACTGTTACTGTGCGTGAATGACACGAATTTATAACACACCGGCATGCACGGAACATACACCTGTTATTTGTAACAATGCTACGTCTATGGTCAATACATATCATTGTTCCATTTTTTTGCAGATATTTTTCTCTATATAAATTGTGTCCACACATGTCTAATCAGTACCACCCCTGAGGAAGCGATGGAGCCGCCACGCGCAAACTCTGTCGGGCCTTTTGCGATTGTATTAGATGTTGCAGACTATAGTGTGCTCCCCTCTTTTAATAAATTAAGAGTTGTAGCTAAACTTTACTGCTCTCCTGGCATTTCCCTGTTTTTAAAAGAATGGTGACGCCTCGATCGCTTTCCTCTTTAGGCCTTATTATTCTATTAAATAGGCCACGGTATGTTACCCTACACGTGTTGAACTCCCAGGACGCCGCCAGCATTACTAACCCAACTATACGTGGGTACCAATAAGCTATAGACGAGAGTTGTGCCTCGGACAACACCAATACATCAGAAACTGATGCAAGAGGTGAGAGAATATTTTACTCATCACCTATATAAAACCCTCTTGAACGTACTTCAACCCAACTGTGGCGACCTTTTTGCCTCTCATCTCTTTTTTTTATATAGAGATACTTGCGTATCTTAGGTCGAAATCACTAGGATTTAAAAGAAGTCCTCTCTCAGATTTTCCCTCAATAACAATCAGAAAGGAAGATTCATTGAGTGATAGAGTGAGTTGCCTAGATTATATAGTCCTACCAAAAAAACCAGGACCTGGTTGTATTCGACAACCACTTAGGACCTATCGGTTGAGGGACAACTGTGTGGCGCAAGTCCATTGTTATGAGCAGTACAAAGACTTTTCACTGATTTTAAAAACAGATCGTACATTTGTTGTACGAGATATAATATCCAACTGTAAAGAAGTACAGAGATCATCATTTATTTATGCATTTGTACTTGCCCGTTAGGAATATGTTGTAAGACAAAAGAGACAATGTTAAAGTAGCCGAGAATTGCGATCATCTAGGAACCATAGACCAATAGAGAGATACACCGATAGCTCGGACATGTATGTGAATGGTCATAATAATGACGCAACACACCTGAAATTAATGGATCTATTGAGGTCCCTGAGGAAAACATCCACGAGAGGGTGATTGCGATAGACAAGACTGCTTAAAAAAGAAACCGAGTGATATTCAGAATCACATACTACGACCCCAGAATGTTCATAAATGACCAACTTGCAATTTGCTGCGTTTTGTTTTAATAAAATTTTACATAATTTCAAGATTTCTTTTGTTTAGTTTTTTTGGTCCTTTTCTTTTGCATTCCTTGTGATAGGTAAAGTCATTTGAAAGAAACATCCCAAATTTGGTATAGTCTCCTTATTAACAATCATTGTCAGAGTATAAAAATATTCTATACTATTTGTCTTAATGCCCATCTCCTTTCTTTTACCTTAGCCTTAAGCTATTGTAGTTTATAGTCCAATGTATTATCTTAACCAACCATGGTACTCGAAATGAGTCTTGAGATAAGCCCACCAGTTTCTGTGGTCACAATAATCTATAGTGACCAACATAATGAATCTTATATATGGGGCGCCCGAGCTGCGCCCGTTGTCTATGCTGGCGCTGCACTAGGTGTTGCTAGTTGCGCGTACGGGGCAACCGAGGGGCGCATTGTCCGCGTTTGCACTTCGTTTCGCACAGTCTAGATCCTATTGGGGGCCACCGTGCTGAAGTGAATTACTTTCAGTATTGAGCCATTTTCCAGTTTTGTCACTTCCGGATTGGAGTCGCACTTACCCCCCCCGCTATTTGGCGGCGAACGACTGAAGACGCCGCCCGGAACTGGTGTTTGCGTCTTTGTTTTTGCCTATTGTAAGCATGTGCACAGGACTTTGCCTCCTGTATTCAGTGGTGAGTAAAGTGGCATTGAGATTGGCTGAGTAGTTTATTTGGTTAATAGTTAGGTGGGTATAAAAGTGATAAACTGTCATGGCACTTTACTTAGGTGCCTCACTCTATACACACTCACCTGGACCAGCCGTCATCTCTCATCACAGATTATAATGATTGACCCCTGAAGAACCATATCTTGGGAAACGCTCGGACTTATGTCTGTGTTCTAATATTTATGTTACTGTATAGATTTTAAGTAGTTAGGAGTAAGTCGCCAGAGGTGGGTCCCCTTTTTGGGGCGAGTGGCTCTATCATGGATAAGGACTATATAGTTGGATAGGCTAGTGCTTTTCTATTATATGATATTACTGTGTCCCAATAGTTGGCAACCCAGCGATCTACTGATGACAAGTCTTTCAGAACCGTTGTGATTATTTTTGACCACATAATTCCTCCCACATATAGGGCACTTCTCCTGCAAATAGGTTATTAGGTACAATGTCAAAGTTTTATGCAGTATTAGCCTAGACATGTGTCCACTAGCTTTTTGTATTTAAGGACCTGATAAACAACCCGGTTACTTTATACAATGATCAGTTGCAAGTATTTGTCATTAGTGAGTCTATATTTGTGAGGCATTTTTATATAATCAAAATTAATTATTTTAATGCATGAATCTCAATTAAACGATTATTGGTTATAGGATAATTGCATTTACGTTTGAACTTGAACGGATTTCTATATTCCTATTATTATCTCTTTTTCTGTGAGTTGTTCAATAATAGGAGGTCCCCCTTTGAGAGGATTGGCCATGGACCTGGTAGGCTGCATCCCAAAGTCAGCCCGAGCCATCAGCACATACTTAGAGTTCCTCGATACGCCACTCGCTATCCCAGGCCATTCCCCATTAGGAACACCTCCTCCAAAAGTCATAAAGGCTAAGAACGTGTTCCATATTTCGACCCAGTCACGGAATCCCGAAGGAGATACTACAGACTAAGGCACCCCCTGTTCATGTCTAAAGGTGACCAAGTACTGCTGCTGCCTAATTAACATTACACAACTCCTAACTCACACGTATACTCGAACGCCCCCCAGATCCGATGTACGTGGAACGATCAATCAAACCATAAACACTGATGCTCAAAGGTGGTAGATAGGATGTGTATTCAGACACCGGTACCGTCTCCTACCTACTCATCGATCTCGGTAAGGGATTCCCGCATGCCTCCACGAGGATTTTCACCCTTCGAGCTCCTGTATGGTAGACAACCCTGGGGGCTCCGGGACATAGCCAAGGAGACCTGGAGCAGGAGAATACCCCGCATAGGAGTTTCCATTGAGCAATCGCTAAAATGCAGAACAGGATTGCGCCGTTCTACCCATAGTACGTGAGAACTTGAAGCAGGCGCAAGAACCCAGGCCAGGGTATATAACAGGTCGGCAAGGGTCAGAGTGTTCCAGCCAGGCGACTGGGTACTAGTACTTGTACCCACGGTTGAAAGCAAATTTCTGGCAAAGTGGCAGGACCCCTATGAGATTACAGAGCGGGTCAGTGAGGTAAATTATAAGGTGTTCCAGCCCGGTAAAAGGAAACCATATCAAATTTACCATATCAACTTAATTAAGCCCTGGAAGGACCGTCAAAGTCTTGTGGCAGTCAGAGAGCATAGGGGTCCCAAAGGGAGAGTTACACCTGTCCGTATCTCTGAGTCATTGTCCGAACCCACAGCGGCAGGAAACTAGGGGTTCCTAAAAAGAATAAGCAGGTTTTTTCGGACTGCCAGTCGGACTGGAAGTCATTTCACATGAAAATCGTCACAGAACCGGCCAGAAGGTATTTTTGGGAGGCCATATAGGGTGCCTGAGGCCCAGAGGCAAGCGATTGCTGAGGAAGTTGAAAAGAGCTAAAACTTGGGTCATAGAAAGGTCCCCAAAGTGGGTGGTCGACCCTATAGTCTAAATACCGAACCTGATGGGAGCTTGCGATTCTGCAATGATTTTCGCAAGCCAATGAGCTATAAAAATTTTGATCCCTACCCTATGCCACGGGTTGGGTGAATTTGGTCAGCGGCTAAAACCTGCAAGGTACAAAAGTACATTAGCTTGACAAGGGTATTGGCAGGTGCCCCTCCAAAAGAAGCAGGGAGAAAACCTGCTTTTTCCACCCCAATGGACACTTCATTATGTTGTCCTTCCCTTTGGCTACAGGGGCCTCCGGCACATCCAGGTGATGGAAAACATCTGCATTTCCCCATAGAAAATATCGGCGACAAAATTTAATGACGGGTGGTATTTAGACGGACGGAATCCCCTACCCAGAGTGCAGGCTCTCTAGATGGGGTAAAGGGCCGGGGTTTAAACACTAGAACTACTGATGGAGTCATTTTGACTCCTTTCGTTTTTTATTTCTCTTCTGTGACTACATTTTTCAGAATTCCGGCGTGAAACTCGTGACTTTTTCCTCAAATATGAGTGAAAAAAGATTTTGTGAGAATAAATAATTTTGGTGAAAAATTTGCGCGTTTTTTTCAAAATTTACCAAACTACTGAAGGGGTCATTTTTGACTCCCTACTATATTTTTTAGTCCTTTTGTCACTAAATGTTGCTATAAATTTTTGTGCATAATTTTTTCACTCTGTCTTATTTACCCTGATGTTCATATAGATGTAGTTCAATTTTCATGTCAACTTTTACATTTTCCCTTTTGTTTTACCTGCTTGTATTACTGTGTAATGCTGAACAAAATAGCTTGTTTACTCTAGCTCTACTTATGCTAATGAGGGGGTGTTTTTTT
>JAODAL010062485.1:0-19731 GCA_025379985.1 Phyllomedusa bahiana | reverse complement strand
AGGCCGGATAGAAAGAGATTGTCTTTTCAAAATAGACCTATGAGTGCTGCGGGCATTGTTGCAGAGGTGAAAGGGGTGGGGGTCAGCCTGTCAGTGCTCAGACTATACGTCACACATGGTATCAAATTGGTCTGCATGTCCCAGAAGAAAGCCTCTTCTAAAGATGATGCACAAGAAAACCTGCAAACAGTTTGCTGAAGACAAGAGGATATGGATCACTGGAACCATGTCTTGTGCTGTGATAAGACCAAGATAAACTTATTTGGTTCTGATGGTGTCAAGCTTTTGTGGTGACAACCAGGTGAGGAGTACAAAGACAAGTGTGTCTTGCTTAGAGTCAAGCATAGTGGTGGGAGTTTCACGGTTTGGGGCTGCATGAGTGCTGCCAGCTGTGGGGAGCTACAGTTCAATAAGGGAACCATGAATGCCAACATGTACTGTGAAATACTGAAGCAGAACATGATCCACTCCCCTCGGAAACTGGGCCACAGGGCAGGATTCCTACATGATAAAGACCCAAAACACACCTCCAAGATGACCACTGCCTTGCTAAAAAAAATGAGGGTAAAGTTACTGGACTGGCGAAGCATGTCTCAAAGCCTAGACCCTATGGAGCATCTGTGGGGCATCATGAATTGGAAGGTGGAGGAGCGCAAGGTCGCTAACATCCACCAGCTCCGTGATGTCATAGAGGAGTGAAACAGAATACCAGAGGCAACACATGAAGCTCTAGTAAACAGACAGTGCTGGAAAATAATGTTGGCCACACAAAATATTGACACTTTGGGCACAATTTGTCCATTTTGACGTATGGGTGTACTCACTTTTCTTGCCAGTGGTTTAGATCTTGATGGCTTTGTGTTGAGTTATTTTGAGGGCAGACCAAACTTACACTGTTACACGAGCTGTGAACTAACTACTTTACATTGTATCAAAGTATCATATCTTCAGTATTGTCCCATGAAAAGCAATAATACAATATTGACAAAAATATGAGGGGTGTACTTATTTTTGTGAGATGCTGTACCTGTTATATTCTACTGAACATTGTTGATTCCTCTTTATATCTTGATACATTATAAAATTCATGATACTTAATATTTCTCTGTACAATTGAACAAGGTTTGCTGTCTTGTTTTTGCCTTGTCTTTGATTTTTATTTTCATTCGTCCAACTGTAGACGCAGAGATAGCGTGGACTATCTCTTTAATACATGCATTGTGTCTATCTGCATATGGACAGTGTAAAGGGGTTGTCTCACTGCAAGGATTGCTTTTTATGTTAAAGATCTCGCAAAAACAAGTTACTTTGCAATATATGTCCATTAACATAACAGTGTCCTACCTATTCTGTGATATACCCTCTTGTATGGGCTGCATCAGCTCCTCAGTTCGCTATAGCTACAGACCTGTTTGATCTCTCCTGATAGGCTGCCAGTGCTGGTTGCTATAGCTACAGACCTGGCTTCTACTGCAACCTAGTTGAAGCCAGCAGGCATGACCCTGAATCCAAATTGAAACCAAGAAGACAGGACCGAGGTGAGATTAATCAATGTAATGAGACAACCCCTTTAATGTTTATATTTATACATACTTGGTATGTAATTTCCCTTCTGCATAATAATATGTTTATGTATGTATATTGTGATTTCTATGCTATTGCACATGCGTTTTATTAAGTCTAGGCTATTTGTGGTTATTGAAGCTTGGGCATTCATTGTTGCTTTATGCCGAGTGTAACCGTGATCTGCTTGTGCATGCACATTATGATCTTTATTACTTTTGGGCATTGGCATATGATTGTGTCTCATCTGAACATAGTCCATTAGGATCCTAGCGCTTGCATGTATATTACTGCTTTATTTTGCTTCAACCTGGGATAGACTGTCATTTGTGTACTTGTTTTATTACTCCAAGCAAATGCATTAAGATTTTTGTTGCCATTTGTTGAAAGTCCTTTCATGTTAGTTTTATTTGTATTTGGACACTAAGGGCAACATGTATGATTTATTGTGCTGAGATGCCACTTTTTAGGCGCAATCCAATACTTTAGAATGCGCCTGAATCTACTGCGGGTCATATATCAGGTGCATTCTAGCACAGAAACGACACTTCTGGCTCAGGTAAACCACTTTTAAAGTGCTCTACCTGTTCCAGCAGTAATGCACCTGGATTTGTCGTACTGAAGCTATAAATGTGTAGCTTCGTACGGTTCTAGTGCGACACGCATCCTGCACACCTCCGATCTCAGGCGCATTACAAAGTGCTGCCGGCACTCTGTAATGCGCCTTATATCGGAGTGCGGCCGTTTTGAAAATATAGCGAACGGGGCTGCACTAGATCTTGGGCTGAAAAGGCGCTATATTCTTAAAACTCCTCCACTCCAATATCAGGCACATTACAGAGCGCCCGTGGCACTTTGCAATGCGCCTGAGATCGGAGGGCGTGCAGGATGCCTGTCGCACTAGAACCGTACGAAGCTACACATTTATAGCTTCAGTATGGCAAATCTAGGTGCATTACTGCTGGAACAGGTAGACCACTTTAAAAGTGGTTTACCTGAGCCAGAAGTGTCGCTTTGGAGCTAGAAAGCGCTAAATCTATGACCCGCAGTAGAACAGGTTCATACATTCTTGCGCATTCTACTGTACACTGCCTTAAAGCTATTTAGAACTGGCCTATCAGCACCAAAGCTCATACATGTCTTCCTTAGTTTTGTGGTGTTTATTTTTTAAATATTGGTCTATTATTTTGTCCCGCATTATATGGGAATTTTCCCTTTATATCATGTTCCATTTGTTCATGTCTATCCTGGTTGTGTATACATATGCATTTTTTTTAACAGTTTTTATTTTTGGTTCTTTTCAATCAATAAAGACATACAAACAAAAACAGAACCCCAAATACAGAAGTACATGGTACCACCCCCTACATCAGCAAGTTACTCAAATATAGTAGTAATTCTAAAGCTTTGCAGTAAAGCCACAACACATTAAAGGATTTCAATCCATCCATTTTGTTCCACTCAACCTAAGTCCAACCAGTAGATCAGATACATGAGACATAAATCTTCTCTTGTGAGTCTTGCAGGATTCATATAAATGCAGAGGTGTGCACACTATGTACTCCCCAACTCCCAAACACCCAAAAAAAGGCCACAAGCACACACATACACTCAGAAACATACAGTCCGGCTTCAGGCCACTCCGCTAGTGCATCTAACCACCGTTTGTGCACCTATCCACAAATCCCAAATGAGATTAAACCTTTTGGGAACACCCCTAGCTGGGAAAGTGAGTTTGTATAATGGCAAATCTGCATTCATTAGTTGGATCCAGTGGGAGATAGATGGCTTCTTGGGAGGAATGGACTTCCTAGCGTAATACATCAGTAGTCTATATAACTGTTTTTCACATTTGATTAAAAAAAAAACATTAAAGGTCCAGCATCTTTTAGGGAAGAACTTGCAATCGTAGAAAAAATAGTATAAAAATGCAGAAGTCTTTATTAGTACATGTTAAAAAGCCAGGAATAAAAGAAAAGCAAATTCCGTACATAGTCATCAACCAGGTAGAAACACAACCAGGTGTGTTGTTTCTAAATGGTTGATGACTATGTAAGGAATTTGCTTATTTTTTATTGCTGGATTTTTAACATATTGTCACGTCAGAAGAGGTGCAGCGGGCCCTGACTGCCACCCAGCCCACTGTCCCTGCCTACTTGGCGTGCTGCCCTAGGCGGTAGACCCCAACTGGACGACAGCCCCTGCGCTGCTAAAGTGCTGGGGCCGTCAGGGAAACTCAAAGTCCAACAGTCCGGGTCAGTCACAGTACGGGAACGTATATGCCAAGAAACATTAGCCAAAAGAATAGTCAAAAAGCAAGCCGGGGTCCAAACACGGTCAGGAGCACAGTACTAAGTCGGAGGAAAAGGCGAGGTCAGAGATCAGGAGAGCAAATATAAACAGGAAACACAGGAAAAGCAAGGGGAAACCTTTCTCAGGCAAGGACTAAGAGAAATGAGGGAGTTTAAATGAGGAACCCAGAGCCCGCCCCAGCAAACGATTGGTGCGGCCTCCGGGCCCTCCTATTGGCCAGTGTGACACACCCTCTGACTTGATTAGGAGCTGAGCTGTCACTCCTAAGCTCATCAGCCCTTCTCCCTTAGTGTGTCGACTGACTAAAGCGATTATCCCCTACCGTGCCTTGCTGCTTCACGGTGGAAATGTGCGCCGTGACACATGCACTAATAAAGACTTTTGTATTTTTATACCATTTTTTCTACGATTGCAAGTTCTTCCCTAAAGGATGCTGGAACTTTTATTTTTTTTATCTCATTAGTCTTGTGGAGTTGCCCTTCTCCTATCCGTGTCATCCTTGGGAGTGGACTTTAACAAATCTTGGGGTGAGCTGGTTGCATGGATGTTTCCTTGAGAATACTTTTGTGACATTCTTGTTTTTCAAATTTGGTATATGAATTTTTTGCTACTTGGAGGCATTGACAGATCTGGTATCTTAGCACCTGCATAAATAAATAACTCACTAATAATTTCAGCAATCTGATAAGGGTTGAAGGGAAACCTGAAGCCAAGATGTGCTGGTGAGCTGGTGTCTAATTGGAATTGCTACTGATGAGCAGCAGCTTTAGTGAATATGACCATATTACTATTGGTATGCCTATGGAAAAACACCGTTCATAGACTGAAAACTGGGTGTGACATTTTGAAGCTAAACATTACGCTAGTTTGTTACCATGGTATTATCTGGAGACATCTGGAGGCTGCCTCACTTTGTGCAGTAGGAATTTCCAGGTCAATGAGAAAGGTTTGTAAGGGACCTCACCCATCCCTTCAGCGAAAACAAGAAATGGCCATTATTACTGCTCTGGGGAATTGAACTCTTCTCTTACATTCGACCTCCAGATGTTCTTTTGACTTTTCTTGGACATTTCACAGCAAGGAATGTCATTCTGTAATTCTAGAAGCTATCAAGTTAACATCCCTCTTTCCTTGGTGTAGCTGCTAATGCACCAAATCACATGTAATCATGCAAATCCCTTTAAGAACAACAAGAATGTTTTAACACTTTGCTGCTGCAGAATAATACTATTGTCAAAGTGAAGGTTCAGTGAACCAAAGGTGAAGTGTAACCATAAGAGGGCCAGAAGTTTTTCCGCCACATAAGATACTAGTATTATAAATGGCACATGGCAGGTGGGGGCATTATTTGATTTCTTTGTCATGGGCATAGCTATAGCCATAACAGCCAAAACAACTATTGTGGGGCTCAGAGGTTGAGGGAGCCCACCGAGGTGCAAGAACATGGTACTTTTTAATAGGCACCAAATTATTGTATTTCTGCTATCTAGAGCTTCCATGTAGGCTCAATACATGGAGTTATTATTCATACCTTTATTTTTGCTGACTTTTCAGTTTCCTGGGGCCATTTTATTGTGCTATGGGGCTCAATGAATGCTAGTTACAACCCTGCTTTGGATTATACACATACTAATGTATTTAAATATATACAATATTATCAGTAGTTAAAGGGGTTGTCTCACTACATTGATTCATCTTACCTCAGTCCTGTATTCTTGGTTTCATTTTGAATCCAGGAGTTGTTTACTGGCTTCTACTAGGCTGCAATAGAAGCCAGGTCTGTAGCTATAGCAACCAGTGCTGGCAGCCTATCGGACTAGATCAAACAGGTCTGTAGCTATAGCAACCTAAGGAGCTGATGCAACCCATACAAGAGGGGATATCTAGGAATAGGTAGGACATTGTTAATGGACATATATTACAAGGTGACTTGTTTTTGCAAGATCTTTAGCATAAAAAGCAATCCTTGTTGTGAGACAACACCTTTAAACTACATGGGCACTTTTAAAGAAAGTGTATTATCTTTAGGGAAATGCCTTTCTTAGGTCCTAATCATGGCTCCAAGTAGTCAGCCACCTGGACTCCAGAAGAACTGATGTGTAAAAAATCAAGCAGTCACAAGAAACAGTATTATGAAGCATCAAACATAATACTAGAGACACTCACAAATGGATGACGGAAGTTTAAAGATGGTCAGGCAAATGAATGAGGACAACAATAAATAGATACAATATGGATGATGAGCAGCAACAAATAAGAACTGACTCTAACTTCCCTGAATTGTTCCCTAGATCTATCCTTAGTGTTGACCCTAACACCAGACACCATTGACCATCTCTGTCCCTAAAAATATCCTTTTACTTACCCTAAGCTTCAACTGACCCTTACACAATAAGGAGGGCTAGGACATAAATCAAGATTGAACACACCAAAAAACAAACACTGACAAATAATGAGGACTGGCACTAAATACAGGATTCCTACAAATACTAGGAAAAGAAACTAGACACTAAGGCACTGACTCAAACTAACTAAATAAGACAGGACTACATAGTTACATAGTTAGTACGGTTGAAAGATGAACAGTTGTCCATCAGTTCAACCGAAGGGTGGGGAAAAATGTGGGTGTTGGGAGAGAGACAAGGACATTATGCCCAGGCCTCACCACTGGTTAATTACCTTGAAAACCAAAGGCAAAGACCAATCTGTACCTCCAGTGCGGAAGACGTATCTCTGACCAGAGCCTCCCCCCCCACAGCCAGATCCAGAATATTTAATAGCTACTTACGAATTAATTTTCTTTAGTTAGGTTGTGAGCACGATTGCGTTTGGCTATCGAGATTCGATCGTCTAGTCGATAGTCGGCCGCTATCGATTAGGGTTTTTCGATAGTGAGCATCGATTATGCAGCGATGACATTAATGTCTATGGGGTGCAACCAACACCTTCATTATTACACCCAAACAGGCTGGAAGAAGATTTGAAATTTACATCCACAACAGTCAAAATGGAACGTGCTCAACATCTTAGGCAACACACTTAGGTTATAAAAGTCACAGAAAATAAGTCACAGACCAATTTACTATCCCTGTACTTGTACCACAGCCTGACACTTAAACCTGCAATCACCACAATTAAAAGTGCCAGAAGGCTCAGTATGATTTTGAACTCATCATGTTACGTGAACTGGACATTGAATATCCTGTCCTGGAGCAGCATGAGCCCCAAATCCTGCATGGAACCCACATTTAAAAAGTGCCGGAAAAAAGGAGTCTTTCAACCACATTTGAGTTTCTACTCGTCATTGACTATACATGTCATGGGCCCACAGCATGAGCCCCAAACCTGCATGACCCCCACATTTAAAAAGTGCGTGAAACAGGAGTCTTACAACCCACATTTTAGTTGAACTGGACATTGACTATAGCCTGTCCTGGGCTCCACTGCACAGCATGAACCCAAACTGCATGACCCCACATTAAAATGTGCCGGAAAGGGAGTCTTTCAACACATTTTAGTTTCACTGTGAACATTGACTATACTCTGTCCGGGGCCACAGCATGAGCCCAAACTGTCCATGGACCCCACATTTTAAAAGTTGCAGGAAAAAAAGGAGTCTTTCAACCACCATTTTAGTTTTCACTGGACATTGATATACCTGTCCTGGGGGGCAACAGCAGTGAGACCCAAACACAAAATATGCCATGACCCCACACATTTAAAAAGTGCTGGAAAAAAGGAGTCTTTTTCAACCCCACCATTTTAGTTTATATGGACTTGACTATACTGTCATGGGCCAACAGCATGAGCCCCAACCTGCATGACCCCCAATTTAAAATGAAAGTGCCGGAAAGGAGTCTTTCAACCACCATTTTAGTTTCACTGGGACATTGACTATACCTGTCGATGGGCAAACGCATGACCCAGGGCGAGAGTTACAGTGTGTGCGGTGAATTGAAAGCCAGGCTGGCCGTCCGTCATCTATTAACAACGCAGGTTAAAATGCCTGATGACGCCGGGAGCAACGAAAAAACTGTCGTGCTGAGCAGAAGTGCGGAGAAGCGGTGAGTGTGAGAACTCCAGCCTTCCTCTGTACACCAGTCAATACCTGGGTAGCGCATTGCCCCTCCGTTTGAGTGTGGACAATTGAGCTTCACTAGGAAATCATGGTGGTGTTAACGGCTCCTGTTACAACCCCAGGTGCACTTTATCTTGGATTCTTTTTTCTCATTTTACTCACGTGCTGGATGGATATGGTCTCTGTACTTTGTTCTCTGTCACGTGCTCAATACTCCATGTCCTCTGAATAACCTACATCTGGTTCAAGTTTGCCTGTACTCCTTGTACATTACAGAGGAATTTTTTAACAGCTATTTCTGTACATGCAAGTACTTTTTAGTACTTTAATCTAGAAAAAACACATTTTTTAAACTAGGATGGAATCCCACCATGTCTTTGTTTCTATTTTTTTCTTGTATTAAATGGGTTGTATCAATACAGGGATTGATAGCTATGTTAACGATCTTGCAAAAACAAGTCATTTTGCAATATGTGTCACTTTAACAGTGGTACCACCTATTTACTGTTTCTGACAGCAACCTCACCCTTGAGCCAATCTTGACAATGTGGAAGAACAAATGTCTGTTAGAAGAAACAACATTTTTTAGAATAGGACCTGTGTATAGCTGCATAGTCACAGCAAAATGCCCCAAAAATTCAAAGCTATGACCCTTGAGCCCCTTTGGTCAATTGTAAAGAACAAATGTCTGTTAGAAACAACATTTTTTTTTCATTAGGACTGTTGTTATTGCTGCTATCAAAGCGAGCATGACCCAACAAAATATATAAAAATGACTTCTCTAGCACTGTAAAAATTGTGAGGAGAAAATGCCAATTGAAGCCACATTTCTGTTTACAAAGGACCATGATTATCTGCTGTATCTCACAGCTACATGACCCAAATAATTATAAATATAATCATGTACTTCTCAGCCCACTATTAAAAATTAGTTGAGCGGAGAAATGCCATTAGGAAGCCCATTTCTGTTTCCATAAGGAACCATAATTATAGCTGTATCCTCACAGAAACATGACCCCAAATAATTATAAAATATGAACTTCTCAGCCACTATTAAAAATTGTGAGGGAGAAATGCCACTTAGAAGCCACATTTCTGTTCCAAAGGACAATAATTATATCTGTATCTCACAGCAACATGACCCCAAAAAATTATAAATATGACTTCTCAGCCACTATTAAAAATTGTGAGGGAGAAATGCCACTTAGAAGTCACATTTCCTGTTCCAAAGGGTCCATGATTATTGCTGTATTCACAGCAACATGACCTCATACCTTTGACAATGTGATAACTTCTTAAGATAAGTGAGTAAATGGAAATCGGTGTTGTCATGAAACCTGCTTCTTTTACAGTTCCTCCCCACAGCAAACCAGCAAAAATGAACTGTTGGGGAAAATAAAATAAAAATTGCTGTAACGAAATGATCATTTTAAAAAAAAAGTTTAAAGAGGGACCATTTCTGTTTGAAAAGGAATGTGAAGTTAGACTTGCACTAATCGGTGACTCGGAAATTGGCAGGCCACAACACCATCATCAGAGATCCATGCCCTGATTTCATCTTGATGAAAGTCATCAATCGGATTCCACTCATTATCTGTGGGAAAGCCGGATGCGTTTGTCTGTATTGGACTCCTCCAGACTGTGTGAGGTGTCCGCTCAGATATGATGCTGGCTGCTGGGCAGGACAAACCTCTATGCGTTGACGAGCCAGCTCAGGCCATTCGTTGTCCATTTTGGATAACAGAAGGTCTATGGGTCCGGAACACATGCAAAAACCATCGGTGTTGAGACGCAGATAGTGTGCTGCACCATGATCTTAGCTGATCTCTGTGCTAGTTGGATGTGGACCTGCATTGAATGCGTTGGTGAACGGTGGGTAAACAAAGATTGCCAGGAGGTCACATTAGGCTTCTGCCACCTTGCCTGCTGCTGACGGCTACGCCTACTGGCACTCTTTTTTTACTGCTGTCACGTCGCTGATGTATGTTCCAGGTGACATTTGGGGAACGTGAAGCAGACGCAAAAGATGTCTCCAGTTGATCAATCAGCATGGTCTATATTTCCTCCATTTTACTCTCTATTTGGGTGGGTGGAGGAAGTGCTATTTTTGTTTTGTACCGGGGAGTCCAGGAGGTGGCACCCAGTAATGTTGTTCATTTTGATGGCCTTTAATGCGAGGATCATGTTGGAGGAAATGGAGCATCCAAAGATAATGTGAGAGAATGGAGCCTTGATTTCCCAAGCCTCTGGGTCGAGGGGCCACTAGCAAAGTATCTTCCTCTCTTCCTCCTCCGCTCAAAATTCGCGCCAACCTCTTTCAAGGCAGGGACGTCGGTAAATGGTGTCTGGAATACCTCCTCTCCTCCTCCTCCGTGCCTTCGGCACAGCTTTCAACACCGCCTGACTTATGCCTGAGATGTTGCAACCTGAGAGCTTGTGCGCCACCTTGCACTAGCTATGGACCCCGAAACACTGTCCTAATGACAAAAGGACCGATGAAATTGATTGAATACTGTCGGGCCTTGTGGAATTTGACGGACGAGAAAGGCTCCGTGTCCGCAATCTGTGTCCGTTCTCCTCTCCGTCGCTTGGCGTGACGGGACTGTTGTTTTCAGAGTGTCCACACGATCAGTTCCGAGAAACTAAGATCACACACAAAGCTATGCTGACAAGGGATTGTCCGCACTGACATTTTGGTGGCTTCTTCAAACATGGCAAGGATGAGTGCAGAGCTCTTTCACCTGCCTCCACTCTCGGTGGTTCAACTCCCCGAGGTCCGTACCGCTGCTTGTCAGGCCATGTGTCATTCGTTACTGCGTAATGGCATTGCGCTTGCTGCCACCATCGATGGAGCATGTGGAGGGTGAATTCCAGCGTGTTGCCACGTCAACAAGGTGACGGTTGACGGGGAGGCGAGCTGACGCTGCAACGCAGACAGGTGGGGGACGAAGCAGGGATGCGATGGCGGAAGTGAGAAACTCAGACCTCGAGCCTTCTTCAGCAGGCAGGTCAGACCGGGTAGCTCTCTAGAAATTTCTGGCGGTCAAGGTTCATGACTTGTGCCAGGCAAGGGATGTGCTCAGCCTACCGTCTTAAGGGCGGCCAGCAGGATTTCGCCCCGTTTATCGCACACCACCTTGCCTGGAACAAGGTTCTTGTCACCAGCCAGCGCTCGGTCTCGTTGCTTAAGCTGTCCAAGCTCCTGACCTGTGTTGTGGACGGTCTCCTAAAGGCAGATTATTTCAACACCGGCCTGGTTGGTCTCTGGGCAAGTGATGCCACCAGGAGGACCTTGGGGAATGAGCCCTGCACCATCCCCTGCGGTTTTGAAGGGTTGCGCCGAGCCTGAGAGCCACCGTCACCACCAGAGGACTCCAACCCAGCTCACCCAGTGAGCTGTCACAGAGATATATAGCGGCATTGGCGTGCTTACTAGTCACATGGTGTCCGGTGGTGAGGTGAGATGGACTTTTCCGGACAAAGATGCAGTCCAAACGGCTTTGAATTTTTAGATGACACGTGGCTGGCCCAGGGCAGGGACGGCTTTTCTGGCAAAGAAATGCATTGCTCGGCAATCTGGTATTGGTGGCAAGCGAGGGCCATGACGTGGCGGAACCCTCTGTGTCCACCAGACAGGAAAGCAACATTTCAAGGCCTAAAAAGCCTGGCAATGCCGACATCAGGCTTTTGGCTTTGGGATGGTTTGGGTTAAAGTGTTTCTTCTGCCTTTTTTACTCCCACCAAACTGGAAGACAGAAGGCTGGGTCTGCTCTAGACTGGCGCTGTACGGCGTGCAGGTCGTCAAACTGGCGGGAAGGATAAGGGGTAGGATGGTGTCTCTGGTGGTGCTGGTGGTACTCGGCTGACGGTGGAGGCTGAAGCGGAGGCGATCCATGATCATGACATCTGAGAAGTAAATGGGCAGCTGAGGAACGCTTGGTCGGTGAGAGGAAGGAGGATGGAGGCGGAGACAGAGGGTGTGACAGTGGTTGTGAGGCCCGGCAGTCGGTAGGGACTTTTTGGCCAAAGTGGTTCCCTCATTTCAACTAATGCATTCGCCTGCATGTGATAGACATGTTGGTGTTGGTTAACACTTAGGTTCTTGCCTATACTATGCGTTTAGGCAAAGGCGGCGAATGACATAGCTGGTGGAATTCAGAGGGCTTGATCAAAGAAGGCCCAGCTGAGAGGTCCTGGATCTTTTGACGGCGATTAAGCGAGGAGCGGGTTTTGCGCTGACTGTGGATGGCGGAATCATATCAGCGGACTTCTGCGACCGCCCTCTCCATTTTTGTGGCCATGGGACGTTATTGGACACTTACCATCGTCTTCCTCCTCGTCCACTGATGAATGCTGCTCGCAAGCAAATCTGCCGGAAAAGACCAGGACTGGATCCGCAATGTCGTTCATATCATCTTCATCACACAGGTGGAATTGGTCGTTCTGACTTTCTGCATCCAGAAGCTTGCGGGCTACAAGCAAGGGCATTGCAATCGTTGCCGACCCGCCTGGGATTTTGACGACTGGACCGGCTTCTTCACCTCCTATTGCATCAGTACTGGGCGTCAGAGCAGAGAAAATCTTCCTTTTTGGCCTCTTGATCTTTTAAATGCCTTTGACTCCCAACCGATTATGTCCTCAAAGAGGTCTTCAGGAAAATGGATTATCCACAGTGGTGGTACACGAGTTGCCATTGGGCTGCTTCATGTTGGGACAGATGCTGTATGTATGCTGATGACGAATTTGTGGGAGTGACTGCCGAGGACGTGGAGGTAAGACTTCTAGATGCAGGTGTGCATTAAACCACTGAAGGACAGATTGGCGAGAGTTCGTTACTTTGATTCACAGGACCCTGACCCAGCGATGACAGGTCTGACGGGTCCTGGCAACTGACGATCGCTGACAGCGTGTTGTCGGCCAGCACTGGAAGGAGCACCTTTCTGTACCTCTACTACATGTGCTTACCCCACTCTTTGCTCCTATTACCACCTGCATTTCGCTCCGGGTTCAGAACTATTAAAATTTGAGAAAGGTTATGGAATAGTTTTGTGAAAGTCTCTTATTTTAAAAGACCGGAAATCACAGCTATCTCAAATCCATTAATCAAAAAACAAAATTGCTGAGATTAAATTTAACTGCAAGGTGTCTAGCAACAAATTCCTGGATGGGTGCAAAAAGTCCAAAAACACGTATCTGTTATGTTTATATATATAAACGGGTATTTTTTGCAACTTTCAATTCAATGTGGTGATATAGAATTGCTGTTGGCGTTTAAGATTTACGTAGTTTGCTGCGTCCAATGAACAGTGCTGGGTGCGCAAAAAGTCAAAAAAGCGGTAAACTGTTATGTTTTGATATAATAAACTGTATTTTTTGCACCTTTCAATTCACCTGTGGGGTGAATTAGAATTGTGTTTTAAGATTTACGTAGATGCTGCGTCACATGAACAGTGCTGGGGTGCGCAAAAAGGTCAAAAAACACGGTAACTGTTATGTTTTGATATATAAACGGTATTTTTTGCACCTTTCATTCATGTGGTGAATTTAGAATTGCTGTTTAAGATTTACGCTAGATGCTGCGTCAATGAACAGTGCTGGGGTGCGGCAAAAGTCAAAAAACACGTGTAACTGTTATGTTTTGATATAATAAACTGTATTTTTTGTGCACCTTACAATTCACTGTGGTGAATATTAGAATTGCTGTTTAAGATTTAGTAGATGCTCTGCGTAATGAACAGTGCTGGTGGTGCGGCAAATGTCAAAAAACACGGTAAACTGTTATGTGTTTTGATATATAAACGGTATTTTGGCACCTTTTCAATTCACCTGAGGTGAATATGAATTGCTGTTTTAAGATTTAACGTAGATGATGTGTCTATGACATGTGCTGGGTGGCAAAAGTCAAAAACACGTAACTGTTATGTTTTGTATAATAAACGGTGATTTTTGCACCTTTCATTTCACTGTGGTGGAATGTAAGAATTCGCTGTTTAAGGATTTACGTAGATGCTGCGTCAATCAATGAACAGTGCTGGTTGCGCAAAGTCAAAAAACACCGTATGTTATGTTTTGATATATTAAAACTGTATTTTTTGCACCTTTCAATTTCACCTGTGGGGAATATAGAATTGCTGGTTTAAGGATTTACGTAGATGCTGCGTCAATTGAAACAGTGCCTTGGTGTGCGCAAAGTCAAAAAAAACACGTAACCTGTGATGTTTTCGTTACGATACACGGTATTTTTGGCAAACAAGCACCTGTGCTGACTACAAGCATTGCTGGTTTGTAATTTAAGTGTAAGCGTGGTTATATCAACAGTCACAGGTGTAATGGGTAAATTGAACACCTATCTGAAATGTATATGATATAATAGTGGAGTTTTGCAGAACACAAAGTGACCTGCAGGTTACTAGAATTATGTTTATCCAATATAGTTCAGGTCAGACCCAATATCCAGGAAATAATTTCACTAGCAAAACTGTTAATAATAAGATATTTCAGCTAACACAATGTCACACTAAGTCTTGGTGAAACTTTATCCACAGTGTTCTTTATAGATAGAGCTTGTCTGTGTTCGCCCGCGAGGGCCCCCCCCCTTGCTCCCACCGCCGTGAATTTACAGCGGTTAGATTCTGTTTAAAATTCTCTAGCTAATACATAAAATTTTCAAACCCTATTACTAACTATATTGGTAAAGGATCACAGCCAGGCTGGACTGGGCCGCCGGGGGACGGGGAATCCCCCGCGTGGGCCCCCCCGAGCCGCTGTGGGCCTCGGAAGCCAAGTGCCGTCGATCCCCGGGGCCCGGCTGCGATCCGGTCCCTGGACGCCCGGAGGGGACCTGCGTCCGACGCGCCCAGAGGACCGGGCCGGTAGACGCGGGACTAATTGTCCCGACTCCCGGGGCTGCGCTTTAAGTGTCAGCGGAGCACGGCGCCACTAACGGCTGCGGCTCCGCTGATCTCCCTGGCAGGCTGTAGCAATTTAGGCTCCTTCAGCCTGCGGGCGCCGGCCCTACTGCTGAAGTAGGCGGAGCAGGTGACGTCACTTCCCGCGCCGCATATGCATGGGAGGCAGGGCAGTACAGTCGCTGGCGGCAGCTCGGAGCGGCCTGGGAGCGGGAGCCGGGAGCCTGGTAGTGGCATGTTTATTTTTTTTAAATACCCACAGGGCCTGCTGACTAGGGGGGGGGCCCTGGCTACAAAAGGGGGCCTGGCTACAAAAAGGGGGCCCTGCTACAAAACGGGGGCCCTGGCTACAAAAAGGGGGGCCCTGACTACTAGGTGGGGGTGGGCCCTGGATACATCAAAGGGGGCCTGGCTACAAAAAGTGGGGCCCTGGATACTAGGGGGGGACTGACTACTAGAGGGGGGCCTGGCTACAAAAGGGGGCACTGACTACTAGGGGCAGGGGGGGGTCTGGCTACATGGGGGGCCCTGGACTTTCTAGAGGGGGGCCCTGACTACTAAAGGGGAGGCCCTGGTACAACAGGGGGGGCCTGGCTACAAGGGGGGCCATGGCTACAAGGGGGGGACTGGCTACAAAACAGGGGTCCTGGCTACAAAAGGGGGGCCCTGACTTCTAGGGGGGGCCTGACTATAGGGGAGCCACGACAACGTAGGGGGCCCTGACGTCTAGGGGGGCTGGCTTACAAGAGGGGGCCGCTGGTACCTATAGGGGGCCATGGCTACCTATAGGGGGCCCTGATTACAAGGGGGCCCTGGCACTAACTACATGCGGGCCCTGGCTACCTACATGGGGGGCCCTCTTACAAAAGGGGGCCCTGGCTACCTATAGGGGGGGCCTGACTACCTACAGGGGGGCCCTGGCTATCTACAGCGTGCCCTGACTACAAGGGGGTTTGGTTGCCTACAGGGGGCCTAGGCTACAAAAAAAGGGGGGCCTGACTAACTAGAGGGGGGCCTGGTAACAAAAAGGGCGGCCCTGACTACAAGGGGGGCCCTGACTACTAGGGGGGACCTGACTACTAGAGGGGGGCCCTGACTACTAGAGGGGGCCCTGACTACTAGGGGGGCCCTCTGACTACTTGAGGGAGGCTGACTACAAATAAAGGGATCCTGGCTACAAAAGGGGGGCCTGGTACTAGGGGGGCCCTGGCTACAAAGGGGGCCCTGGCTACAAAAGGGGCCCCTGGTACAGGGGGGGCCTGGCTACACAGAGGGGCCTGGGTACATATAGGGGGCCTGGACTACAAGGGGGGACCTGCTACTACAATGGAGGGCCCTGGCTACCTACTGGGGGGCCCTGGGGCTACCTACATGGGGGGGCCCTCTCTAACATAAAGGGGGCCCTGGAACTACCATGTTTTTTTGGGGGGGCCACTGAGCTACCTATAGGGGGCCTGATACAAGGGGGGCGCGGTCCTGGCTTCTAGGGGGGCTTGACTACTAGGGGGGCCCCTTGAATACTAGGGGGGGCCCTGACTACTTGAGGGGGGCCCAGACTACTAGGGGGGGCCCTGGCTACATAATGGGGTCCTGGCTACAAAAAGGGGTCCTGGCTACAAAAGGGGGGCCCTGGCTAAAAGGGGGGCCCCTGGCTACTAGGAGGGGCCCCTGGCTAACAAGGGAGACCCTGATACAACAGGGGCCCTGGCTAAAGGGGGGGCCTGGCTACAAGAGGAGGCCTCCGGCTCCTATAGGGAGCCCTGACTACAGGGGGGCCCTGGCTAACTACACTGGGGGGCCCATGGCTACATACATAGGGGGGCCCTCTCTACAAAGGGGGGGCCCTGAATACATGGGTGGCCCTGATACTTACAGGGGGGCCTGGCTATCTACAGGGTGGCCCTGACTTACAAGGGGGTCCTTGCTACCTACATGGGAGTGGCCTGGCCAATCTAAGGGGGACCTGACTACAAAGGGGGCCCTGACTAATAAGGGTGGCCCTAAACTACTAAAGGGGGCCCCTGGCTACATAAATATAAGGGGGGCTCTGATACCTACACACGTAAACTAAAATGGGGGGCCCCTGACTTCCAGCACACTGCCTAAAGGAGGCCCTAATACCTGTATACTACTAAAGGAGACCACCAAAACACCAAACTCTTAACTACCTGTAGACCTAAACCTAAAGAGACCCCTAACTGTATAGTACCTAAGGAGGCCCCTAACTACCTGTGTATACTACCCTAAAGGTGGTCCCTAACTGCTTGACAGCCTATATAATGGGGACCCTAACTACTACAAGATTACCTTACTGGGGGTAACACCTACCTACAGCCTAACTAATTGGGACTCACCTACAGCCTACTACAGCCTAACTAAAATGGGGTACACTAACCTAACTGTAGCCTATCAACTTTCCTAACAGGGGCCTGTATCTACCTGGGGGCTATTTACCTACCACCCATGGCTAGGATACCCACCAACCAACCTGGGGCTGGCCTACAATTATCCAGCGGGGGACTTACCTACATAAAAGGAAGGCTATCATAGGTTTTACCTGGCGGCTCTCCCCCACCTCCAACCCCTTAGGATTTACTAGGCTTGTACCCGCTCTCCTAACCCTGGGAAGTTTGATACCGACGGTGGGAATGGTTTCAAGAGATGCTGGGAAAATTGAGGATTTCAAGATATTTGTGTGTAATTCCCTGCAGGGATGAGTTGTGGCCGGGACACAATCATCATGGCGGTGTGGAAAGGATGCAGAGAGAAGGGAAAAAAAGAACGAGCTCTCAGTAAGAACGTCTCGGTGAGTCCCTCATTTCGGGTTTATTTTTATATTGTAATGTGATGTGACCTGAGATGGATGTCGAGACTCTATGTGGACTCTATATGGTGGTGCTGTAGGTTATACCTGAGCTGTGTGTTCTGACCTCTATGTGGTCTCTATATGGTGGTGTTGTAGGTTATACTGAGCTGGTGTCTGACTCTATGTGGTCACTATATGGCAGTGTGTAGGTTATACCTGAGCGGTGTCTGACCAACTCTATGTGGTCCACTCATATGGCAGTGTTGTAGGTTATACCTGAGCTGGTTGTCTGGAACATCTATGTGGTCTCTATATGGTGGTGTTGAGTTATACCTGATGTGGTGTCTGTCCTTCTTGGTCTTCTATATGGTGGTGTTGTAGGTTATACCTGAGCTGGTGTCTGACCTCTATGTGGATCTCTTATTATGGCGGTGTTGTAGGTTATAAACTGTGCTGCGTGTCTGACCTTATGTGGTTCTATATAGGTGGTGTTGTAGGTTAACTGAGATGGTGTTGACCTCTATGTGGTCTCGATATGGTGGTGTTGTAGGTTATACCTGAGCTGGTGTCTGACTCTATGTGGTCGCTATATGGCGGTGTTGTATGTTTTATACCTGAGCTGGTGTCTGACTCATGATGGTCTCTATATGGCGGTGTTGTAGGTTTATACCTGAGCTCGGTGTCTGACCTCTATGTGGTCTCTTTTTGGTGGTGTTGTATGGTTTAATACCTGAGCTGGTGTCTGACCTCTATAGGTGGTCTCTATATTGGTGGTGTTGTAGGTTATGTCGGCGTTAGTATAGTGGCAGGAGTACATGTGTTCCTGATTGTAAGGAGTGTGGGAACACCTGACCCTGTGATAGGAGTTCACTTTCTTGATTGCTGTGTTTATTTTAGAAGGTGGTGAGGTGCGTGACCAAGGGAAACGTGTGGAGGGGGTTATTGTTTGTGGGGGGAGGGAGGGATATTGTATGCGGGTGGAGGTGGTTATTGTATGCGGGTGGAGGGGGATATTGTATGTGGGTGGAGGGGGATATTGTATGTGGGTGGAGGGGGATATTGTATTGGGTGGAGGGGATATTGTATGTGGGTGGAGGGGATATTTTATGTGGGATGGAGGGGGATATTGTATGTGGGTGGAGGGGGATATTGTATGTGGGTGGAGGGGGTATTGTATGTGGGTGGAGGGGGATATTGTATGGGGGTGGAGGGGATATTGTATGTGGGTGGAGGGGGATCTTGTATGTGGGTGGAGGGGATATTGTATGTGGGTGGAGGGGGATATTGTATGTGGGTGGAGGGGGTTATTGTATTGGGGTGGAGGGGATATTGTATGTGGGTGGAGGGGGATATTGTATGTGGGTGGAGGGGGTATTGTATGTGGGTGGAGGGGATATTGTATGTGGGTGGAGGGGATATTGTATGTGGGTGGAGGGGGAATTGTATGTGGGTGGAGGGGGATATTGTTTGTGGTGGAGGGGATATTGTTGTGGGTGGAGGGGGATATTGTATGTGGGTGGAGGGGGATATTGTATGTGGGTGGAGGGGGATATTGTATGTGGGTGGAGGGGGATATTGTATGTGGGTGGAGGGGGATATTGTATGTGGGTGGAGGGGAGTATTGTATGTGGGTGGAGGGGATATTGTATGTGGGTGGAGGGGGATATTGTATGTGGGTGGAGGGGATATTGTATGTGGTAGGAGGGGGATATTGTATGTGGGTGGAGGGGATATTGTATGTGGGTGGAGGGGGATATTGTATGTGGGTGGAGGGGATATTGTATGTGGGTGGAGGGGGATATTGTATGTGGGTGGAGGGGGATATTGTGTGGGTGGAGGGGGATATTGTATGTGTGGGTGGAGGGGGATATTGTATGTGGGTGGAGGGGATATTGTAATTGGGTGGAGGGGGATTATGGATGGAGTAGTAGCGTGGTCTATGATTGTTAGACTGGACAAGTGTGGGATCTTGTATTGTATAAAATAAGTTTTTGACATGTTTTGGGAAAATGGGGCATTTATGTTCGGAGGCGGTTATATTTCATGTATAGTGGAGGGGATGA
>JAODAL010062484.1:0-19732 GCA_025379985.1 Phyllomedusa bahiana | reverse complement strand
TGTCCAGCTGGCTCATGGTTCGCCCTGCAGTACCCCGTCCCGATGTTATGGTTGCCCAGAGTTTTGTCTGTACCGCGGCCATTTTTGGAGGGGCGAATTTCTCAAAAATTCATTAGTTACTTGCCAATTTCCCGACAAAAATAAATTGGGCCAATTTACTTGGGCGAACACTTTAAAAAAACCAGCTTTTTCCAGGCTGCACGGCCCGCGGGGTGCTGAAACTTGCCATGCTAAATATGCAAGGGAGCTTTTTTGTTCTTCATACAATATTGTGTTTTGTAGACACGCACAGACTGCCGCCATCTTAGAAGCGCTTCACTAAAAATTCCCCTGGGCACTAAGAGGGCAAAACGCCCAAGAAATGAAGGGGGAATGTAGCCTGATAAAGTCATGGCAGCAAAAGGGGGGAAAAAAAAAAGGGAAAGGGCTCAGTGGAAACACAGTGCAGAGTGTAGGGACGGCGGCAGCCACAGCGATGGGGTCGACAGGGCACAATGACTTTCGGGAGTGGCAAAAACGGGAAGGGGCCCACATATGGCAAAAAAACACATTTTGGGAGGTAACGGCGCAGAGCATGAGGTCCCGTGCCAAAAAGACTTTCGGGAGGTGGCAAAAACGGAGTTGGCCACAGGTGGCACAATGACAGAGAGTGGAGGGAGGGCGGCACCAGCATGAGGTCCGACATGGCACAATTACATTCTGGAGGTGGAAAAAAGGGGATTTGGCCCCCGGAGTGGCCAATGACACAGTGGTGGGTTACGGCAGTAGCCACAGCAGCAGCAGAGGTCAGACAGTGGCACAATGAATTTTGGAGGCGGAAAACAGAGGGGCCACAAAGTGGCACAATGCAAGTGGAGGTGACAGCGGAAAGGAGAAACAGCTGAGGTCAAGAGTGGCACAATGACACATGGGGTCAGGGCACCAAACAGCGCAGCATATGGGTAGAGAGTTGCACAATGACAGAGTGGGGAGGTGGGGGGGCAAAAACAGTCCCTGGGAAAGAGGTTTGGCAATGGAGAAAGTCAGCAAGTGTGGCATCAGGCGGGTGGTGGCATCAAATATGGCTTTTAAATGTTTGAACCCAGACCAATTTTTCACATTTTTGGGGAGGCGTCATGGCTGTTAGTCTGACGCCCAAGGCATTGGGTGTGTGGAAATCCTGGCCGATCCACGCCGATTCATTTGACAAAAGGTCAGTCATTCAAATTTCCCATGACAGCGGGTTCCCTTTTGGGGAACGTGGCCCCCGCCGCACGAACACCGCTCTGGCCAAACACTGGGCCCGGGGAGGGAAATTCTCCACTGCAAATCGGCAATTTTTTGGCCCCCCTATCCCGTTTGCTGCCCAAACCCGCGAATCTTTTTAAAGGGGTTTTGGGAGATGCTTTTCCAAGAGGCCACCCCCTTTGGGTTTTGGGGCTCTCCAGGTCCCGCTGTACTGCTGCGCGGCGGACTGCCCTCCTCATTTGGCGGGGAAGGAAGCTGTTTATAAAAGGGGACTCCAGATTTTGGGTTCCCTGCTAAATGGAGTTTGGGTCGCCCCCTCCCCCCCCCCCCTTTCCCTCCAGCAGCCGGGGCATTTAGAAACGTGAGCGCTGAAAAACCCCCCCGGTAGACCTGTCTAGGAGGGAGGGTTTCCCAACACATAGACAGCGGCCAATTGCCGGAAAATTTTCCCTGTAGTATTTGATTTTGTCCTCCCTTAAATTTGTTTGGGAAAAAGGCCCCTTTTTTGGGAAACCCGGTTTAGCGGGTCCAATGGGGTGGAGAGCCAAAAAGCCCATCCCTTGCCGGATGGATTTATTCGGCTGTCACTAGCCAGGAAAAATCAATGCGGGGGCCATCTGAACAAGTGACTCCGGGGGGCTCCCGCCCCATCCCCCAAATTTATACTCCCCAAAAAAGGGGGGGGGGGGGGGGGGGTTGGGGGGGGGGGGGGGGGGGGGGGGGGTCTTGGGGGGGGGGGGGGGGGGGGGGGGGGGGGGTGGGGGGGGGGTTTTTATTTTTCAAAAAAATTAAATTTTTTATTCTTTGTAAGGGGGGGGGGGGGGAAAATAAAATTTTTTTTAAATTTTTAAACCGGGGGGGGGGGGGGGGGGCCAATTTTTTTGGTTTTGGGGTTATTTTTTTTTTTTTTTTTAATTTTTTTTCGGGGTAAAAGGGGTTTTTGTGGGAAAAAAGGAAAATTTTTTTGTTTAAAAAGGAAAACGGGGTTTCCCATCCCCCCTGCCCAAAAGAAATTAAAAAGTTTTTCGCATTTTTCCCGGGAATGAAACATGGAATGACATTTTTTCATCCCTTAGCCGGGCGATGAAAAAATAATGTGGCCCCCTCAAAAGGGCCCCCAACCCAAAGGGGCAGGTTTTCCCATGAGTTGCCCGGCTGACATAAAATTTTTTCACGGTGGGGTACTCCTGTCCGCCGGGATCATCAAAAAATCTTTAAGGGCCCTTTTCCTCTGTTCATAATGGGGTCCAACATTTTGGGGGCGGGAAATTTCCCAAAGGGGTGGAAATTTCGCATATTAAAAGAGTGTGTTGGGGGAGGTTTCTGCCACTGCAACTCGAGGGAGTGTTCCTGGGCTTTTTTAGGAATGGTTTGAAGTCCCTTACACAGTTTTTTCCCCTTTTTCAGATTTCTAAAAAACGGTGGAAGACTTTTTAAACCTTTTAAAAAAAAAACCCAAAAAAAATTGAACAAATGCGACTTGCGGGGGCGCATGGACCACCCCCCTTTTGGGTTGCACCGGGGGGACACCATTTTTACTCCCTTTTTGGGTCCCCAAAGGGTTTTCCAAAAATTTGCAGTTGGCGCGGAGAAAGCCACACATCGATTTTTTGCTCCCTGCCCGGGGAGCGGGTTCCCCCCTGGTGACTTTGTTCGCCAAAGGAAAGCCAGGTTTTAAAAACTCCCTGACCCCGCTGTCCCCCTACACATGGGGGATAATTTTGGAAAGCAGTACTTTGGGGTTTGGAAAATGGTGGTGGGTGGGGAGGGGAAAGGAGGCGGTTTTTGGGCACAGGAGCCCCCTTTTTTGGGACAACGGGGTAGGAAAGCGCCCGTCTCCTGCCCCAATTTGTTGGTGTCCCTGGGAAAGGAAAAGCACATTCACCCAGTGGGCCCCGAAAAGGAAAAAGGTACGGGCCCCGACCCGAAGTTACAGCTCCAGACGTCCGCGCTGCCGTGCCCCTTGGAACAAACCAAATAAGCTCAAGGACTGGCCCACCTTCTGTTCTACATATTTATGAAGTGCTGGTACTGCCTTTTTGGAAAAGAAATTAACGGCTTGGAACTCTCCATCTCAGCTCGCACAAGCCATTAGTTCTCTGAATGGTGCAGAGTCCACCATTTGGAAAGGGAGGGACTGAAATACCAACAACTTGGACAGGAGCACGGTCAGCTGCTGCACCTTAGGATGGTTGGACGCATACTGTTGTCTCTTTGCAACCCGCCTCGCTGAACGACTGCTGGCGCCATGAGTAGCGAGGAGCAGGAGCATCTGGACCAGTAGATGATGTCAAAGAGAAACAGCTCCCTTCTGCAGAGGTGGTGGAGCCTTGACTGGCTGCAATGGCATGCGTGCCACTGGGCGCTGCTGCTGCTGTTGCTGGCGGCGGCAGGATGGACCAGAACATCTGAGCCACGTTTCTCCCAGGCCACCGGATGGTGACGCTGCATGTGTTGACGCAGGGCTCCCTGGCCACGCTTCACTTTCTGTCCACAGATTCTACATATACCCATATTCGGCTCCTCCGGTGTTTTAGCAAAGAATTGCCACACCGCCGAGTATCGGATTTTACCGCCAACGCTCCGCATCTGAGTGAACTACTACCGCCGCTGCCTCGCTGACCCCTGTGCCGCTACTTTCTTGGACCTGTGAAGCGGTTTTTTACCCCGTGGCCGCTTGGCTCCCGACCTCACACGCTGCTACCCTGCTGACTCCCGGCCCACACAACCCACTTGCTGGCTTCCCCGCTGCCTGACGCGCAAGCTGACGCCCTCTTCTCCTGACTATGATGAAGCCCTTGCCTCACCCGGCTCCCAAGTGCGGTCGGCTACATCATCATCTATATGTGTTTCATCGTCACTGCTGTCCTCATCAAACCCGGTCTTGGTATGCAGAGGCTGACCCCCCACAACATGACCTCCCAAGCCATCTCAACATCTATACTTTGCCACCTACTGCAAGAAGCAGGGATATTGGCCCCATTTCTTCGCTGCCAAGTAGCTGCTGACTGCCCTCCTCAAATTGTTTTATCCTCGCTACATAGTGGCGCTGAGCCCAGACCACATAATAGATCTCTGGCCTGAGGGAACCGGATGGGACAGAGGCGGGTTGAGACAGGTGAGGGCCGCTGACCCGCTCCCGGGCCATGCCAACTAAGGGTTGTGTCTGACGTCCCCCCGACTCTTGGCTGGGGTTGTCAGATGTCATCTGGGAGGAAGTGGATGACCTAGTCAACCAATCAAGAACCCTTGGGTTGCTAGTCAGCATACGGCCGCTAGATGACAGCGGCAGTTGTGGCCTCACCAAGCGACGTCCCCTTGCTGTGCTGCGACCTGGGCCTGGAATGTTTGTGCCTCTGCCACTCGCAGGTGAAGAGCCTGCCACCTCTCTGTCTGACATACTGTTTGTTCTAAAATGTACAGACACTGTTTGATGAAGATATCTGTATATGATAAATATACACCCTGTATTTGACTCCAAATTAACCCACTAAGAAGCTTGGGTAACCTTTGGATATAAATTGCTCTCCACAAATGGGCAGGAAAAATTGACTTGTATGTGCCGTTTAAAAACGCTGTGTATTTTACTGAATATAAAAGCACAAACAGGCTTAATTAACCTTCGGATATGAATTATGCTACAGAATTTATTCTGTGGCGGTGAAAAACAAAGTTTCTTTTACTGAGTACAACTGCAGAAAAATACTTAGTTAACCCTTTGATGTAAATTGCGCAAAAGAATTGAGCAGCCAAAAACTACCAGCTTTGTAGCGTGTTACAATGGCGTGTTTTTTACGCTACACAACAAGAGGAAACTTGTAATTAACCTTCTCTTGTGAATTATGCTACAGGAAAAATGTATTTTTTGGCGGTGAAATAAACATTTTCTTTTAGTCACTACAGCAGCAGAACAATGCTTAATTAACCCCTGGATGTAAATTGCGCAAAAGAATTGAGCAGCCAAAAATGAAGTGGTATTTGTATTGTAAAAAACACTGTTTCTTTAAATGAATACAACAGGAACAGGCTTAGATCACCCTTGGATATTCAATGTGCTATGAGCAGATAGCATTAAAATGTATATGCAGCTGCACTGGACACACACTGGACTTCAGATCCAATACCCCACAAAATCAGAAATAGAACGTTAAGAGAACAGTCTCTGAGACAAGCTGAGACACCCCACAAAAATCACTGTATAAAAATCCGTTCTTTAGTATCGGTTATCATAAGCAGCCGCGGCAGCACCTTCCCTACTCATTACACTGAGAGCGGTATGAGCTCCCAGCATCGCGCCCGGACTTATATAGTGCGGTGACGTCACAGAATCTCGCCAGTCTCTGATTGGCTTCATCTCTGCACATGTCATGCAGGCTATGCCCTTCTTCCTCCCAGAGTGCTTACCCCATGTAACGCCATGTGCTCGCAAGGCCCTTTTATCAATCAAAAGCACACTTCGTTCACGCGAAGTACCCCAAAGTTCGACTTCGTTCCGAAGTCTTCCTGAAATTCTAAACTAATTCCACTTCGTTAGAATCAATTCGCCCATCTCTGCTCATGGTTCGCCCAGAGTGTCTGTCTGTACCGCTGGCTCATGGTTCGCTCAGATTGTCTGTCTGCCCCGCTAGCTCATGGTCCCGCCCAGGGCGTCCGTTAGCTCACGGTCCCGCCCAGAGCGTCCGTTAGCTCATGGTCCCACTCGGAGCATCCTGGTTCGCCCAGAGTGTCCGTATCCCTGTACCACTGGCTCATGGTTCGCCCAGAGTGTCAGTATCCCTGTACTGCTGGCTCATGGTTCGCCCAGAGTGTCAGTATCCTGTTTCCGCTGGCCCATGGTTCGCCCAGAGTGTCAGTATCCCTGTAAAGCTGGCCCCTGGTTCGCACCAGAGTGTCTGTCTGTACCACTGGCTCATGGTTCGCCCAGAGTGTCAGTATCCCTGTACCGCTGGCTCATGGTTCGCCCAGAGTGTCAGTATCCCTGTACCGCTGGCTCATGGTTCGCCCAGAGTGTCAGTATCCCTGTACCGCTGGCTCATGGTTCGCCCAGAGTGTCTGTATCCCTGTACCGCTGGCTCCTGGTTCGCCATGAGTGTGTGTATCCCTGTACCGCTGGCTCATGGTTCACCCAGAGTGTCTGTCTGTACCGCTGGCTCATGGTTCGCTCAGATTGTCTGTCTGTCCCACTAGCTCATGGTCCCGCCCAGAGCGTCGTTAGCATGGTCCCCCAGAGCGTTCGCCTAGCCCATGGTACCGCCCATAGCTGTCCAGCCTATTCATGTCATCCCAAAGCAGCGTTCCGCCTCAGCTCATGTCCCACCCAGTTGAGCTTCGCTAGCTCAATGGTCCCGCACAAGGGTCCGCCTAACTCAATGGTCCCGCCCAGAGCGTTCCGCCTAGCTCATGTCGCCCAGGGCTCGCCTAGCTCATGGTTCCGCCCAGGGCGTCTCGCCTGAGCTCATGGTTCGCCCAGAGGCCTAGCTCATGGCCCCGCCATGCTCCGCCTAGCTCATGGTCCCGCCCAGAGCGTCCTAGCTCATGGTCCCGCCCAGAGCGTCCTGGTTACCCGGAGTGTCCGTATACCTGTACCGCTGGCTCATGGTTTGCCCAGCGTGTCAGTATCCCTGTACCGCTGGCCCATGGTTCGCCCAGAGTGTCAGTATCCCTGTACCGCTGGCCCATAGTTCGCCCAGAGTGTCAGTATCCCTGTACCGCTGGCTCATGGTTCGCCCAGAGTGTCAGTATCCCTGTACCGCTGGCTCATGGTTCGCCCAGAGTGTCAGTATCCCTGTACCGCTGGCTCATGGTTCGCCCAGAGTGTCAGTATCCCTGTGCCACTGGATCATGGTTCACCCAGAGTGTCAGTATCCCTGTACCGCTGGCTCATGGTTCGCCCAGAGTGTCAGTTCCTGTACCGCTGCTCATGTTCGCCCAGAGTGTCAGTATCCGTTACTCATGGCTCATGTCGCCCAGAGGTCGTATCCTGTACCGCTGGCTCATGGTTCCCGAGTGTCCAGTATCCTGTACCGCGGCCACATGGTTCGCCCAGAGTGTCTGTCTGTCCGCTGGCTCATGGTTCGCCTCAGAGTGTCTTCTGCCCACTAGCTCATGGTCCGCCAGAGCGTCCGTAGCTCATGGTCCCGCCCAGAGCCTCCGTTAGCTCATGGTCCCGCCCAGAGCGTCCGCCTAGCTCATGGTCCCGCCCAGAGCGTCCGCCTAGCTCATGGTCCCGCCCAGAGCGTCCGCCTAGCTCATGGTCCCGCCCAGAGCGTCCGCCTAGCTCATGGTCCCGCCCAGAGCGTCCGCCTAGCTCATGGTCCCACCCAGGGCCTCCGCCTAGCTCATGGTTCCGCCCAGAGCGTCCGCCTAGCTCATGGTTCCGCCCAGAGCGTCGCCTGCTCATGGCCACTGCCCTGAGCGTCCGCCTAAGTCATGTCCCGCCCAGAAGCTCGCCTAGCCATGCCCCCCTTGCTTCGCCTAGCTCATTGTCCGCCCAGATCGTCCGCTAGCTCATGTCCGCCTAAGGTCCTTGCACTTGTTTGGTTTAGAGTCTGTTCCTTCAACACCCTGCTGTCCTTGTGTCATTTTGTCTCTTGTTTGTTAGTCTTGTTGCTCTTGTGTCTGTTCTTGTGATCTGTTGTTAGCAGTTGGTTGATCCTGCCTTGTTCTGTGTCTTTGTGGTTCCTCTGATATTTGGTTAGTCTCCATGTGGTCTCTCTTGTTCTGGTGTCTTTGTCTGTATTTCCACTTGCCTGTTCTCTGCCTGTTCCTGCCTGTCGTGCCTTGGTTCCATTGCTAGTTTGCTTAGGCTCGCTGGTCTCTGCTTGTTCTTGGTGTGTTCCAGTCTGTCTATTATTGTTCCTTTGCCTCTGTTTAATCTCCTGTTTGGATCCTTTACCGTCTTTGTTGTACCTACACATCCATATCTAGTCTGCTTTGTCTCTGTTCCTATTCTGTTGGTGCCTAGCTTTGGCACTTTGGCCTGTTGGTCAGCTGCCACTGCTGGGGACTGCTCTAAGGTAGCACCTGGCGGCTGTTGGGGTAAGCCATCCTTACCATCAAAGGCTCTGTGAAGATGCCCGACGGCCGCTTAGTTACGCCCCAACGAAGCAAGCCCGGCAGTGGTCCAGTGGGTCCACTACCTGTTTGACCCGCTCATCCGTTACAAAAAGCAGGCCCAAACCATGATGCTGCCACCACCATGTTTGACAGTGGGGATGGTGTGTTCAGGGTGATGAGCTGTGTTGCTTTTACGCCAAACATATCGTTTTGCATTGTGGCCAAAAAGTTCGATTTAGGTTTCATCTGAGCAGAGCACCTTCTTCCACAGGTTTGTTGTGGCTCCCAGGTGGTTTGTGGCAAATTTTAAACAAGACTTTTTATGAATATCTTTGAGAAATGGCTTTCTTCTTGCCACTCTTCCATAAAGGCCAGATTTGTGCAATGTACGACTGATTGTTGTTCTATGGACAGACTCTCCCACCTCAGCTGTAGATCTCTGCAGTTCATCCAGAGTGATCATGGGCCTCTTGGCTGCATCTCTGATCAGTCTTCTCCTTGTTTGAGATGAAAGTTTAGAGCAGTGTTTCTCAACAGTCCTCACGACCCACCAGCAGGTCATGTTTTCAGGATCTCCTCAGTATTGCACAGGTGATGTAATTATTGTCCTTGCATTCTGTTGGAGATCCTGACACAGGTGATATAATTATTGTCAGTGCATTCTGTGGGAGATCCTGAAAACATGACCTGTTGGTGGGTCTTGAGGACTGGAGTTGAGAAACACTGGTTTAGAGGGACGCCCGGGTCTTGGTAGATTTGCAGTGGTCTGATCCTCCTTCCATTTGATCGCTTGCACAGTGCTCCTTGGGATGTTTAACGTTTGGGAAATCTTTTTCTATCCAAATCCGGCTTTAAACTTCTCCACAACAGTATCACAGACCTGCCTGGTGTGTTCCTTGGTCTTCATGATGTTCTCTGCGCTTTAAACAGAACCCCGAGACTATCAGAGAGCAGGTGCATTTATACGGAGACTTGATTACACACAGGGGGATTATATTTATCATCATCAGTCATTTAGGACAACATTGGATCATTCTGAGGTTCCCACTGAACTTCTGGAGTGAGTTTGCTGCACTGAAAGTATAGGGGCCAAATAATACTGCACGCCCCACTTTTCAGTTTTGTATTTTTTACAAAAGTTTAAAATATCCAATAAATTTCATTTCACAATTGTGTCCCACTTGTTGTTGATTATTCACAAAAAATTTAAATTTTATATCTTTATGTTTAAAGCCTGAAATGTGGCAAAAGGTTGAGAAGTTCAAGGGGGCTGAATACTTTCGCAAGGCACTGTAAATAATTTTGGTAATCCTAATTAACTTAAAACGGGTAACGTTTATTCTGATTTCATGTCAGATAGTGAGAAAAATATGCATATTTTTCTTTTTATATAGTGTATGTAAACTTCTGGTTTCAACTATATATACTCAAATTCATATCTCTCTCTATACATATACACACACACTCAGGAAAATAAATATTTGATACACTAGGGAATTTGCTAATTTTCCCACCTATAAAGAATGGAGAGATCTGTAATTTTTATCATAGATAACTTAAACTGTGAGACATAATCTAAAAAAAAAAATCCAGAAAATGATATTGTATGATTAATTTGCATTTTATTGCATGAAATAAGTATTGGATACAGAAAAACAGAATTTAATATTTTGTACAGAAACCTTGGTTTGCAATTACAGAGGTCAGACATTTGCTGTAGTTCTTGTCCAAGTTTGCACACACTGCAGCAGGGATTTTAGCTCACTCTCCTATACAGATCTTTTCCAGACCTTTCAGGTTTTGGGGCTGTCATTGGACTACATTGAGTTTCAACTCCCTCAAAAGATTTTCAATTGGGTTCATTTCTGGAGACTGGCTAGACCACTTCAGGACCTAGAAATGCCTCTTGCGGAGCCCATCCTTAATTGCCCTGGCTGTGTGTTTCAAGTCATTGTCCTGCTTGAAGACCCAGCCAAGACCCATCTTCAGTGCTTTTACTGAAGGAAGGAGGTTTTTGGCCAAAATCTCTTGATACATGGCCACATCCTTCCTTCTTCAATACGGTGCAGTTGTCCTGTCCCTGTTGCAGAAAAGCACACCCAAAGTATGATGTTTCCACCCTCATGCTCCATGGTTGGGACAGTGTTTTTGGGGTTGTACTCATCCTTCTTCTTCCTCTAAACATAGCAAGTGGAGTTGATACCAAAAAGTTCTAATTTGGTCTAACCACATGACCTTCTCCTATGCCTCCTCTGGATCATCCAGATGGTCATTGGTGAACTTCAAACAGCCTGGACATGTGCTGGCATGAGCCCTAAAGGATTTTAATACATGATGGCGTAGTGTGTTACTATTGGTAATCTTTGAGACTGTGGTCCCAGCTCTATTCAGGTCATTGACCAGGTCCTCCCATGTAGTTCTGGGCTGATTCCTGACCTTTCTCAGAATCATCCTTACCCCATGAGGCGAGATCTTGGAGCCCCAGACCGGAGCAAGATTGATTGTCATCTTGTGTTTCTTCCATTTTCAAATAATTGTGCCAATGGTTGTTGCCTTCTCACTAAGCTGCTTGCCTATTGTCATGCAGCCCATCCCAGCCTTGTGCAGGTTTACAATTTTTTCCCTGGTGTTCTTAGACAGCTCTTTGGTGTTGGTCATGGTGTAGAGGTTGGAGTGTGATTGATTGAATGTGTGGGAAGGTATCTTTTAGACAGGTAACTTGTTTAAACTGGTGCAATTAATACGGGTGATGAGGGAAGAGTAGGAGGGCTTCTTAAAGAAAAAACTAACAGGTCTGTGAGAGCCAGAATTCTTGCTGGTTGGTAGGTGATCAAATATCTATTTAATACAATAAAATACAAATGAATTATTTAAAAATCACACAGTGTGATTTTCTGGATTCTGTCTCTCACAGTTGAAGTGTACTTACGATACAAATGACAGATCTCTTCATTCTTTGTAGGTGGGAAAGCTTGCAAAATCGCTAGTGTATCGAATTATCAAATACTTATGAATACATATTATCAAATATATATGAATATATTTACCTGTAGTGTTTTGTTTTGACTACTGTTGTGTTTTTTAAGTTTAATCCACCTTCATTGCACTGTTTATTGTAGATTAAATCAGAGGTTAAGATTGTTGCCACAAGTTCCTTCATCAGGTTTTTTCTTCATGCTTTACAATGCAGCTCTACTTGGTTATATGCTCATCAAAAAACCTTTGCATGGATATGAAATATAATCAGCTGGACCACAAATGAGAAACATTAAAAAGAAGATTGTTTTGTGTGAAGTAATTACAGACTTATAGTTTTTTTATTACTTTTACATTAAATGCTACATAAAATCAAATCATAAGATTGTTGTGATATGAGCATTCTGTGTTTTAGTACAAGTGTACCAATTAAAGGACAAATGAAAAATTTATCAGTCACAATTAAACATTGACGTTTTAGATGTGTCAAAGTAAAATTCATTATATCTTTTTCTTTCATCTTCTTACAGTGTATCGATAGTTCAATCCTACTTTGTTTATTGGGCACGAATTGAATCCACTGTTATATCTAGCACTGTGCATAACTGGACATCAAAGAACCAAGAAATAAAAGTATCAGCCACGGAGACATCTTCTGTTACAAGTACATGTACTACCATATTTGTAATGTTATGAATGTGCTAAAATCCATATATTATTTTAGATGGTGAGGACCTTATGACCTCACCAAAAAAATTCAGCTGTCCATATACATATGTAGCCATAGGTACACTAAGTTTATTCTCCCTATTCCTAGGCAGTTAGTGCTGCTAATTTCGTCAAGTGGGTGGTACATTGTCTAAGTGTGCATAACCACCGTAACATGACTAGTTAACACCGTAATGTGAGTGTATAACAACACTACACTAAGGCTATGTCCCCACGGCACGGTTTTTCAGCCAGTTCTCGGTTTTGAAAAACTTTTACACGGACTGTAATGGAAAATCTGCCCGGTGGTCCGAAAATCATAGAACAGGTTCATTCTGCCGTCCGGTTTTCGGACGGAATATGGACATGCCTCTGTGAAGGGGGAGGGCTTTTCTCCGCAAACCGCGTGTAAACCGGCCCTAAAAAGACAAAAGTTGGTCACCACATCCAAACACCACTATATTGTGACTAGATGACCCCACAATACTGTGACTGTATAACACTACCATACAATAACTAAATAATAAGTAGTGTCACCAAATTTTATGCTGGTCAACTGATTAAATACTGATCAGACACAAAAAAAATAGCCCGAGTTCCAAACATCACACGAAGCACTGTTTAATCCATAATCTGTAAATGGAAGGCGTATGGCACAACTGCTAACCTTCCAAAACATCTACTTTAAACTGACATCCCAGACAAGGAGAGCACTAATTGGAGAAGCAGCCAAGAGGCCCTGGTCAATCTGGAGGTGTTGCAGAGATCCACAGCTCGGGCGGGAGAATCTGTTCACAAGACAACTATTTGTAATACTGTATATAACCTGTTAGAAGCTGCAAAAGATTTGAGACTGGGGTGTAGGTTCACTTTCCACGGAAAAAAAAACCCCAAAAAATACTACCAAAGAACAATGGAAAAGGTTTTGTAAATCCTTATGGGGGGCACAGAAGGGCAATCTCCCAAAAAAGACGGGGATTGTTGAACAGTATGTTGTTTACCTGGGGCCCCGGGTTCGACAAACGCGGTTGGGCTGACAGATTGTGGGTGGGGTGGTGAGAATCCAGCTGTCATGGTCCAATTGGCAGCAATGAAAAAGTTAGGGTAGGGGGAGTGTTTTTAAAATGTTTTTCGGGGGAATTAGGCAAAACCCAAAGGCAAGGACCCCCGGGTAATTTTTCAGAATATTCCCTGTTCCACGGCCCACCGAGGGGCAGGGGGGAGATTAGAGAGGTGAATAAGGGTAAAAAATTGGTGTGGAAAGAGGGATTTGGGTTTTTGGAAAAACTGGGCTGACTTCTGTCTTGGTACGGCTTATGCTAGGGTGGGTGACCAAAATGGGGAGGGTGCAGCTGTATTGGGGGACAAAGGGCCCAGGAGCGGGGGGAAAATTTAAAACTAGGGAGTGGGGGGGGGGAAAACTACAATATAGCGTGCAAGATAGTAAAAATAGAGGAGTTGGGAAATTAGTAATAAATCAGGGGGTGGAGGGGAGGGAAGGGTAGATGAAAAAAGATTGGGAGAAAGGGAATAAAAAACTGGAAAATTTTTAAAATTTGCATGCTGACCAATCCCAGGGATTTTGGGACCAACAAAAAAAATGAATAGAAGTATTAAATTGCAGAAAAAAAAATATGACATAGTGGGGAAAATGAGAGTGGTGGAAAGAGACTCGGGGAGTTAAATTCGGGGTTCAGTTTTTTTTAGAAGTGCCCGTAAACACCGGAAGGGGGGGAGGTGTCTGCCCTTATGTAAAACCTGTCGAAGCCAACCTGCGGGAAGATATAGGGGGGCCGCGATGGGGCAGTCAGGGGGGGTCTGCCGTAGGGGGCCCCCGGGGCCCCAAATTGCTAAAAAAGGGGGGCCCCGGCCGGCGCTCCCAGCGGGGCCCCCTTGTGCTCCTGGGGCCCCCAACCGAGCCCGCACCCACCAGGGGGCCGCCCTCTGGCCCCTTTTAACAAGAACAAGGGCCGCGCGGTGGTTGCCAACCCGGCTGCCTCCCTCGAACAGTTAAAAATAATAGGGCTGTGGGCAGGAGCTGCGGGGGCCCCAAAACCTGCCGGGGGCTCACCGGCGGGTGTCAAGCGCCCTTTGACCGGGGGTTAAAATAGTTGATACCTCCCTGCCTGGGGCCCTTTTATACTCCCGGGGCCCTTATATCTGCTGGGGCCCTAATCCCACCCTCCCTGGGGCCCTATATGCAGCCTCCCGGGGGCCCTATATGCAGCCTGCTGGGGCCTTATTTTACCTGCTGGGGGCCCTATTATACTCCCTGGGGCCCTTTTTCCTGCCTGGGGCCCTTATTACCTGCCTGGGCCCCTCTATATCCCTGCCGGGGGGCCCTTTTAAAATTCCCTGCTGGGGCCCCCTCTATATCCCTGCCTGGGGGGCCCTTATTGCCAGCCTCCCGGGGGGCCCTCAAAAATATCCCCTGCCCTGGGCCCCCTTATATCCCTGTGGGGCCCTCTATATACCTGCCGGGGCCCCTCTATATCCTGCCGGGGGGCCCTCTAATCCCCCTGGGGCCCTCTATATGCCACCCGGGGGGCCTTATTCCCGCCGGGGGGCCATTATATTCCTGCCTGGGGGCCCATCTGCATACCCCTGTGTGGGGCCCCCATCTATTTTACCTCTCCCTGGGGGGCTATCTATATCCCTGCCTTAATGAGGGGGCCTATAAACCCTCCCTAATGAGGGGAGCTATAGATTTCCCTAATGGGGGGGGTGTATATACCTATAATTAGCTGCTGAAAAGTGGGATTCAAAGATGTGTGTGGTAAATTTTGCAGAGAGAGTGTGGGCGGGAAAAGTCTCATGGCGCGGGGCCAAAAAAAAAAGGACAAAAAAGGGGAAAACGACCCCTTTTCCTGGTGGTTAAACCCGGTGAGTCGTGGCATGGACTCTGTTGATGTCCCTCGAAGGACGGTAAATACGCTGCGGGAAGACTAGCGGGAGGTCGTCCCAGCCCCCTTCTGGAGCAGGTAAGAGGAGCACCCATTCACTGTTTACACTGTAGTCAAGGGGGGGGGGGGGGGCCCATTCACTTTTCACTGAGAAAGGGGGGGGGACACCATTACTTCTTACACTGTGTGGTGGGGGGGGGGGGGACACCTTACTTCTTCACTGTAGTCGGGAGGGGGGGGGGGACACCCTTCACTTCTTACACTGAGAGGGAGGGGGGGGCACCATTCACTTTTCACTGTAGTCAGGGGGGGGGGGAGGGACACCTTCACTTCTTCAATGTATAGGGAGGGGGAGGGGCACATTCACTTTTACACGTAGTAGGGGGGGGGGGGGAGGACACCTTCACTTCTTAACTGTAGTAGGTGGGGGGGGGAAAAATTTCACTTCTTAACTGTAGTCAGGTGGGGGGGGGGAGACACCTTTCTTTTACATGTAGTCAGGGAGGGGGGGACACCGTTCACTTCTTTCACTTGTCGGTGAGGGGGGGGGACACCTTCACTTCTTACACTGTTTGTCAGGTGAGGGGGGGGCACCATTAATTCTTAAAATGTGTCAGGTGGGGGGGGGGACCTTCATTTTTCACTTGTCAGGGGAGGGGGGGGAAACCCATTCATTCTTTCCCCGTTAAGGTTATTTGAAGGGGGGGGGGAAAACATTCAAATTTTCACTGTGTAAGTTTTTTTGGGGAGGCCCCCGGGGGGAACCCCCAAAAAATTTTCAATTTTTTTCCCACCTTTTAAGGGGGTGGAAAGGGGGGGAAGACACCAAATTTTTTAAAAAAAAAAATTTTTTATTTTACATTTGGGTTGTCAAATTGGGTGAAAAAAGGGGGAGGTAACCTATCACTTTTTTTTAACTGTAGTCGGTGAGGGGGGGGGAACAAATTCACTTTTACATTAGCAGGGAGGGGGGAAACCCCATTCACTTCTTACCTGTAGTCAGGTGAAGGGGGGGGAAAACCATTCACTTTTTACACTTAGTCAGGGGGGGGGGGGGGAAAACCATTATTTTACCTGTAGTCAGGTGAGGGGGGGGGGGAAACCCCCTTTATTTTTTACATGTAGTCAGGTGAGGGGGGGGGGGGGGGAATTCACTTTTACCCCTGTGTCGGGGAGGGGGGGGGAAAAACCTTCACTTCCTACATTGTAGTAGGTAAGGGGGGAGAACCCTTCCCCTCTTACACTGTGTCAAGTGATGGGGGGCCCATTCACTTTTACATGTAGTCAGGTGAGAAGGGTTGACACCATTAACTTCTTACACTGTAGTCTAGTGAAAAGGGAAGCTATATATTTAAATTTTTTCAGTACGGAAAATCCAGGCGCATTACTACGGGAACAGGTAGAGCACTTCCAAATTTGGTTTCCCTGAGCCAAAATTTGTGCTTGATTTTATGACCACAGTAGACTGGGTTTCATAGATTCACGCACATTGTACACTATTACAATGCGCAAAAAAATTTGGCGTTTAATCGCTAAAGATCACACATGTCGCCCAATGTGTCAATCAATACACATAGAGGTTTCCACAAAAAAAAAACCACAAAAAACAAGTTTTTCCCAGTTTTTTTTTTTTGGGTGGGGAAGGGGGGCCCTGACACTTGGGCTGTATGGGGCCCAGATATTCCTGATGGCGGCCCTGGATATAGGTACAGGTAGTGAACAGGTGGAATCATTATGGGTAAATATACATGGGGGTAGTAACAGTAATATAATTTTAATAGGAGTCGGGCTATAGGCCTCCAAATATAACAGAACCCATAGAAGTTTATGCCCTCAGACAAATAGTTTGAAAATCTAATCAGATGAGGTTGTTTTCTGGGCGATTTTAAACTACCCAGACAAAAAAAGGGGAATCTGAAACCTGTAGCTCTCAAAAAGGGAAACGGGTTTATGTCTATAACTAAAGATAATTACCTTTCCCAAATGGTCAGGAACCGACTAGAGGAAAGGCCCTTCTAGATTTAATATTGACTAATAGACCTGACAGAGTAAAAAAAGGTTATGAGGGGCACCAGGAATATGACCATAATATAATAAACTTCCATTTATCCTTCAATAGAGCTTTTTGTCCATGGAGCCCCCAAAAACACTGATTTGAGGAAGGCAAAATTTTAACCCTGCTTAAGAGGCACTAAACTGTATTGACTGGCCAAGGTATTTAAAATAGCAGAACAAAAAAATGGGATCTTTAAAAACATCTTGGGCGCCCACTGTGAGAGGTACATACCAATGGAAAAAAAATAATTAAAACGGAAAAACCCAATGTGGATCAACAGAGATGTAGAGGGGGCAATAAAAAACAAAAAGAAAGTGTTTCAGCTACTAAAACAGGGGAGGGGCAGGTGAAGAGGCGCTAAGAAGATATAGGAAGAAAATTAAAATGTGTAAAATAAGTAAAGGCACCAAAGCGGGGGACAGAAAGAGTTTTGCAATAGAAAAGTAAAAAACTTAACCCAAAATATTTTTTAACTATATAAATAGTAAAAAGATTAAAAAAGAAAATTTTGGCCCTTTAAAAAGTACTGAGGGAGAGACTATAGAGGGCGATGAGAAAAAAGCAAACCAAATTAAACAATTTCTTCTCCCTGTATTTACGAGGAGGATGAGTTCCTGTTGATGAGCAAAGGGGGAGGGTAAATTCCAATTTAAATGTGTTCTTGTCAAAACCAGGAAGAAGTGCAGCTCCGCCTTAGGAAGTTTAAAAATAGACAAATCTCCAGGCCCTGTTTGGTATACCCCTGTGTCCTAAGGAGTTAAGTAATGTGTTAGAAAAGCCCCTATTTTTAAATTTTTTATGGACTGTATAATAACGGGTATGTCCCAAAGGATTGGCAAAATAGCAAATGGGGGTGCCAATATTTCAAAAAGGGGTCAAAAAGTAAACCTGGAAACTATAGACCGGTAAGCTTAACCTCTGTTGTGGTAAAATGTTTGAAGGTTTTTCTAAGAGATGCTATCCTGGAGTTTTCTCACTGAAAAAAAAATGTAAACGCTGTTCCAGCATGGTTTATGAAGGATCGGTCCTGTCAGGGCTAATCTCATCAGCTTCTAAAGAGGAGGTTATTCCAGACTGGATCGGGGGGAGGCACTGGATGTCATATTTGGATTTTTCTAAAGCATTTGATACTGTTCCACAAAAAAGGTTTGGGAAGTAAAATGAGAATTATTGGACTGGGGAAAATGTGTGCAAGTTGGTAAGTAAATGGTTCACAGATAGAAAAAAAAGGGTGGTAATTAACGGTGCATAAACAGACTGGATCCCTGTTACTAGTGGGGTACCACAGGGCTCAGTATTGGGCCCTATCCTCTTTAATATTTTCATAAAAGATCTTACACAGGGATTGCACAGTAGAATATCGATCTTTGCAGATGATACTAAGCTCTGTAAAGGAATCCACACAATGGAGGATAATGTGTTATTACAAAGGAAACTGGTTTTTAGGAGGCCTGGGCACAGAAGTGGCAGTTGAGGTTTAACCTGTAAATGCAAGGTTATGCACATGGGGAGGAAAATCTTACTGATTAAATTAAAATGGGAAAAACAATGGGTAAAATTTACATGGGAAGGACTTTTGGGGAAACCTAGTGGACAGTAAACTTAACTGCAGCAGCCATGTCAGGCAGCAGCTGCCATGGCTAATAGGATCATGGGGTGTATTAAAAGGAGCATAGATGCACATGATGGGAACATTATGCTCCCACTATACAAGTCACTGGAAAGACATTGTAGAGCTTGAACAGGTACAAAGGCGGGCAACAAAAATAATTAAAGGCTTGGGTTTGGCTGCAATACCAGAAAGATTAGCAAGGTTAGGGTTATTAGTTTAGAGAAAGAAGGCTTCGGGGGGACATAATAAATATGTTTAAATATATTAAGGGCCCAAAATAGAGTCTCGCTAAAGATTTATTTTTACCCAGACTGTATCTAGAACAAGGGGCATCCTCTACGTTTTTGGAGGAAAGAAAATTTCTGCATAAACATAGAAAGGGATTCTTTACTGTTAGAGCGGTGAGACTGTGGAACTCTTGCCAGAGGAAATTGTCATGGAATTCACTAACAAGTTCAAGAAGGGCTTGGGGCATTTCTGGAGAGTGATAAACATAACAAGTTATAGTGACTAGGATTCCGAAGAAGGGTCCTGGTACATTTCTAGATGTAATATAACAAGTTATAGTGACTAGGATTCTAGATGGGGGTCGTTGATCCAGGGATTTATTCCGGTTGCCAGATTGGAGTCAGGAAGGAATTTTTTCCCTAACATGGGGGTCAATTGGTTTCTACCTCATGGGGGGTTTTTGCCCTTTCCCCTGGGTCAACACTTTAACACTTTAGCAACACTTTAATAAAGGGGGTGAACTGGATGGGCGTATGTCTTTTTTCGCCGCAAACATGTAAACTATGTTAAAGCATTTTCACATATTAAAATGGCCTAGTCAAAGTCCAGACCTAATTAAGAATCTGTGGCAGGACTTGAAAATTGCTGTTCAAAAACACTTGTCAACCATACTGACTGAGCAATAGTTATTTTGCCAAGAAAATTCCAGCCTCTAGATGTGCAAAGCTGGTAGAGACATCTCCCAACAGACCTGCAGCTAAAGGTGGTCCCACAAAGTATTAACTCAGGGGGTCTGAATATATAGGCATAACACACTTTTCAGTTTTTTAATTTGCAAAAATTTGGAAAAGCATTTATCATTTATTTTACACTTCACAAGTACTTGCTAATTTGTTTTGCTCTATTACATAAAATTTCAATCGAAACAATTAGGGTCCGTCCACACGGCACCGGTGTTCTAATTGG